>NDFZ01005049.1:0-149569 GCA_002192655.3 Mamestra configurata
TGTGCAATGTATATGCAGGTATGCCGATGCAGCGATCTATTAAGGTTGACCATGCGTAACATGGGTGCATCGTCCTCACATAATATAATAAATCATTATTTGAAAAGAGTAAGTATGGAGTTTCTTGTCCATTCTTCTCCATAAGAATCTACCTTTCCGAATGGACAGTAGAGTCACTTTATTAATGTATTATTATTATTTTACTGAACGGCACTTTTGAACGTGCCGTTAATGGCCTTATTGAAATAAACGTTTTGACTTTTTGGGACTTCCTCCATTTTTTTCTTCAGTTAAAAACTTGAGCTCTACTTTTTAACCGAAGTTTTCAGAATTAATAACAGCTCCTCGTTCTAACAAAAACAAATACAATGTTATTTCTTGACTTCCTACACAACTCAATATTTGCAAAACTTTCAAAAGTTATTGAACCTAGAACCTTTCAAAGTCCCCGCCTGCTTTATTTCCGTTTGATTGATTATTCTCCATTGTTTCACTACATCATCAATGAATAATTTCGCAATTTTATAAATCAATAGTTCGCGTCTGGGTCATTGACACCAACAGAACCCCATAGGGATTGGAAATACATTAAAAGTATATGAAAGAAAGATTTACTTTGGGCACTGTGTGAGAAAACATATATAACGTGTTGAGTGAAGCCTAATATAATTTATCTTTAACGTGTTAAAACAAGTGACTATATTTTCTGGAACATATCCAAACGACTTCTGGGAAAAGTTGAATTTAATGTCTACTATATCAACATGAGGATAATAAATACTTGTCGCTGAATATTTTTAGCAGGCCTTCCTGATATTTTGATACAGTTCCTTACATTGTTAATGTTTTCGAGGAAAAAATGAAACCCGAACTTTGGCTACGATTTGACCCGGTCAGGTCGGGCATTGTTAAAAAATCCCTAGTGGCACATTTTGCAATCGATATGAATAAAAAGGTAGATATTTTATTTTACAGTGATTTTACTACAGAAGCATGGTATCTGTTGAACTATTTCTATAAAACGCAATGTGGCATTCGTATCGCGCCTGTCTGCGGAAGCTTTGCGTTGACCTTACTTACAACACTGCCAAAAACCAATACAAACTAACAAAACGAAACCAAAGAAAATTTCACAAAACCCGATCTTTATCGGCTGCCTTTCACTTCATTTCTCAGAAGCTCACTTCAGTGAATTCCTGTTTGATTCAATTTCCGAGTACACGACTGTACATGTGCCGTCAAAAGCCTGAAGTGAATCTCAGACTACAAGTCTGGGGAAACTCAATAACAAACGCGGTTCACTTTTATTGAATTCCGCAGCCAATCACAGCAAACGTTGGGAGGCTAAGAGATATTCAGAAAGAGGATCAAAGACTTGAGATTTCCTCTCGTTGATTTTGACAATTGAAACATAGACAGCATAAATTTGCCATAAACAAAGTGCAGACAATTTTTACTATGGGACAAATCCTACACACATCCTACATTTATGATTGCATGACTGGACAAAATGTACAGTATTTTTTTTTTATTTTTTCAGGCTTAGTCCCATTGTATTGTGCTGGGGAGTTTGTTGCGCCACTTCTTCTTCCCAGCTATAACACTAGGAAGTGGTGACGGGCGGCCGTTTTGGGGTACTGTCTTTATGTAGAACTTTGACGTTCCAAAAGTGCTGGCACTCAGCCTAATTTGAATAAATGACTTTTGATTTTGTAAATGTTGTTCAAAATAATGAGCAATGACATCTTTTCTGTTTTTGTGTTCAACTCCTGTAAATGTATTGGTACTTTCGAAATTATAGTGTTTTGAACCTATTCAGTGGAAGATCTTCTTTCAAACTTCTTCACACTGAGTGGATGCGGTGTGGAGATGAAGTAGTTCCCATGAGGCTCGTTTGTGTCTAGCAGAGTTGCGTAGATGTATGTCATGCCGAGGCATAGTAGGATAGTTTAGTATGACAAATATAGGTACAAATAACAAGCAAGAATGTGAAGGATATTCTTTTGAAGAACACTTATGTATTCTTAAAGCAAACTTGTCTCGACTTTACAAATGAGAGCTAAATAATTTGCAATGAAAATAGTTTCCAAACATTTACTCATCCCAAAAATCCTTTTAATTAAAACTTCACCCTTTAAAACCCGACAAGTGTGAAATGGTTCCTCATTTCACATATTTGCGATTCTTACATTAAGAACAAAATGGCCGTCCACCGCCATTTGGTGTGAAAAAATAGGTTCATTGTTGAGTTTGGGGTTCACCTGTAACCCAAAAACTCTCGTTAATCTAAAAAGAAATATGTCACAGCCTAGAGCTGTTATTACAAAGCGTATTAACTGTTTATTGGTCGTAACTAGGGATGTTACGGAGCTTCGAGTTTGACTCAGATAAGTCGGAACTTCCGATTGACATTAAATCTCCGGATCCGACACTTTTAAAGTGGTGGTTGCTGCTGTTGGTTGTGACTGGGTTACACGGAGTATCGTGTAACCCAGTCACAACCAAGAAGTATCTTGGTAAGACTGGTTTCAGATTTTCTGGCTTCTGACTATCAGTAACGACTGCCAAATATCTACAAATGACAGGCGGGCCAACGGCTTAACGTGCGTTCCGAGGTATGGAGGATTCTTGGTACGTTAAAATGGTCACCCATCCGCAAACCGATATCGGCAAGCATTGCTTAACCTTGAAGATCGACCCGTGCGGCTATTATTATATAGACTACGACAAACCAAATTTGAAAACTCCGACTTCGGTTCGATCAAACCGCCTCCGTAACATCCTAACTGCTTGTAACATGATGGCCAGTTACGGCCAGCCATGGCCACTAAGCGTTAGTGGACTCGTTTTGAATCGGGCCTATTAATTTTGAGTGCATAGCCTTGTTTTTGTTCAGTAATATTGTTTGCTGAAAGGGTTTATGGTTTAAATAACGGTTATTGTTTAGTTTACAGGGTCGTGACTGCCCAAGAGGTCAGATATCTGGGTATAATGTCATTGGCCTGCAATTCTTACTGCAGGGAAAGACTTCAAAGTCAAAGTCAAAGCATTTATTTCAAGTAAACCATTAACAGGTACTTCTGAATGGCAAAGTCAGTCCGTCAAAAACATGAAGCTATTTACACGTTCCAAAGCGTAGATCTCTATGGAGAAGAACGGGCAAGAAACTCCACGGACACTCTTTTAAAACATTTTATGTTTACAAAAATCCTGGTTATATTAGCCTTGTTGCTTCTATATATGAGAACAATTTCTTCTGACAGACTTCTTTTCATTCAGGGAAGACTACCAAAAAAATAAAATAAAAAAATTATGAAAGTTGGGAAGATATGCGTCACATTCGCGCAAAACGGCCATCGCTCAGCATAATGCTGGGAGTCGTGTGCGAGACAGAGCCACAGCGCTGGTTTTCAACGACAACCGGCGTTGACAGAATGACGTCGATCGGGGCAGCATAAAAAGTAATTAAAACGCAATAAATATAATAATCAAAAAATATATATAATATGGGTGAAAATAATCTAAATATTTTGTCCAGGTTTGTTTTAGATATTTTTAGCTAACAGTAGATTATTGGTATTTTCATCAAACAAACATTTGAGAGAGTCACATGTCAATGTAAATCGCAAGTCAGAACCCACTTTTATGAAGAAAACACAATTTGAAAGGCACCCTGGGTCCTATTAACAGCAAATAGAGAGGTAGGAACAAACAAAAGCACTCGGTATAAATCCAACAAAATAAATTCGATAAAATTATGTAAACGTACACTCGCTCTAATACCTTTTAATCAAAATGGACACCCACAGCCCGGCAACTAATAAAACGGTAAAAATATACACGAGTCTGTGAAATAACTAACCTACATTCGAGTACTTCATTATGATGGAGCCGTGAAAGATCCTTGGACGTGTGTTAAAAACAATTATAGAATTGCACGCGTATAGCGGAATATTAATTATCCTTCGTTGGTGACAAACCCGGCAATGCAATATATTTCGGTATGTGGAATTCTTTATTAGCATACTAGGTTTCTCCCTTGGCTTTGCTCGGTTTAAAGTAGCCTACAAACGTCTGCAGTGACTGACTCTATTTCTGCACTAGAATTTATCAAAATCGGTTCGGCGTGAAAGCGTAACAGACAGACAAATTCACTATTACAATTACAATATTAAGTTAGGATACGATATACTTAATTACTGGAGTACTACCTTTCAGTTTATAAACAACTTACAATACAGTAACAATAATTTTTGACAAAAGCTTATATCGATGTTATCAGTACGATTTTGAACTGGCGAAATATAGGAGCACAAAACACTTCTGACAGCTCCTTTAGGAAACACAATCGTGACTGTGTCGTTGGGTTCCAAACGTTTTTGATTTTTTCTATCAAGTATTTCTCAGCAGCGTCCTGGGACTGGATCCGTGTCCAGTTGTTGGCAATAGAATCGCCACCTATTTCATGTGTCTACATAACACGAAGATCTCGGGGAAAACATGCTTGTTATGTTAGTATGTGAGATAAATATTACGTATGTTAGTGAAGTAGAATCGCTCTGCCAGACAGACAGCACGTGCCAACAAGATGTAAATGTGTTTTTAAGAGACATGTCTCATTGTCATTCCATGTCTCACATCTAGGAATGTAGTTTAGTGGTGAAATGCATTATGAGTGATATTATTACCATATTCCCATGTCCACACGAGCGTGAATCATAGAGGGAAAGAATGCGTGGTGATGATAAAATGGAGAAGACATAATCCTTTGATATGGTAAGTGATATTCTAAGATGAATGTAGGGTTGCCCTCGCGAGATTTCTTACTTGAAAATTATTTTACAGTTTTTTCGTTGTGAATTTTAGTTGGATTATAGTTCTAACTTGCTAGTTCCGAGATATGATTGTAACATCTATAAAAACGGCTGCATTTCGATCTGTCAAAAATACCGGTAATTTACCTTTTTTTGACAAGTTTCTATTATTGACTTGACTGACGCCGAAATGAAATTTAGATTTGATACGTTTGAATTACGGAGATTGGCCTTCTTTCCTAAACGAATATTCTGGTTCTGTCCAACGAAAGAAAATAATTAAAACAGAATATTTTCGTTCAAACCAATATTTTTGTCATAATGGCTACAGTAACCGTTCCTTATTTCACATGCGAGACTAACATTCTGGGAATTCAAATTAAACTGGTAAAGTTAGCAGATGGCAGTCAAACTAATATTAGGTTTACCTAGGCCTCTGCCTAGATATTTGTCTTTTCTGGACAAATATTTGATCATGTATTGTTTGGACTCCCAGAAACTTCAAACAAAGTCAAACAATTGGATCATTCACGTGACATACGCGAATCACGTAGACATTTAACGTGGTTGCTCAAACCACAATGAGAGAGAAGTGGTCAGGACGATTCACATGCCACTTGAACGATGAGAAAACACAAAATTTTGTGTATGAGGGCCAAAATTCACTGGAAATGGATTCCCATTTACGGCAAGTAATGAAAGCCTATTTTCATCTGGTGCAGCCATGAAACTCTTGGAAAACATAGGACAGGAAATTAAATTATGATGGATTGAGGAGCTCGTGGTCAAATGATAACAGCCACACGGGTCGGTCTTTATTTATTTATTTATTATTTATTATCTTTTCTTCTTCTTTGATGTTAAGCAATGCTTGCCGTGGTCAGTTTGCGGATCGGTGGCCATCTTTTAAATGCTGAGACTCTTCCGTGACTAGTCAGTAAGCAGGCTCAGTTGAAATGAAGTATCGGTCTATCGTAATAGTGAGAGATATAAAATCATAACTCGTTCTTATGATTAGAAAGTTAGTTAGTGAGTTGAAAGCTAGGTCTTATAGATCTTTTAATTCTAGAAAAGTGTCAGTTTTCTATTTACCTTCCAAAATAACTTAAAAAGTTCGATAACTCGAAAACAGCCCAACTTGGCCCACAAGTTACGGGTCAAAATCATTGCATATTATCTCTAGAACATCCCATTTCAGGTAACACATTCACTTATTAATCTCCCTGTATATTCTGCCGCCAAAGAGATAAATATAGCATAGGTCGTTGTAGGTGAAATGAGCATAAGATTTGCAGAATAAAAGGTCACATTCAGACAAAATACTAATTTGTTCCAATGAAAGTAAAGTAGACACACGTAGGCGTATAAGCAATCAACTTGTCTAGTTTTTTCCAAACCGCTCTGGGTGGAGCGAAAGGGCGTGTCAGACTCTTACTGATTCAAACCCATCCGTGTTCCTCCTAAAGCCCTTTGAATTCCAGGGCCGCGGTGACTCTTTCGAACAAATTCCGCAACCAACACAATACCTCCTGGTAAGACCATATGCCTATCCGTAGGTAAATGAGCATTTGGAGAAATGAATGCGTAGACATGTTCTACTAATAGTTTCCTGTGACTTTGACCATTAACATAAAGTTGTGCATTAAAAGTAAAAACTGGAACAGGTTTATTTCTGTGGCAATCGTTTAAAATGAACAATTCCTTCCTTATTTTATCACTGAAACTTTAAGGGTTATTTTTTACAAAAGCCTCCGTCATTACTTACAGTAGGATTTTTATTAGAAAACAAAAAAATGACTAATGTCACTGTCGACCTGAGATTCTCGACATTGAGTGCGCCGTTTTTAAGAAATCATTTTTATTTGAAGAATATATTTTTTATTTCCATTGAAATTATCAAATGAGGCATTGAGCTTGAAAGAAGAAATCCTGCTAAATTGAGAGTTCCATGAATTTGTGTTTACTAAACATCATATTTTATTTTGTCATATGTTTATTCTATTATTGAGAACATCCAGCTGCTATTGATTATTCTCAAGAACATTTTTCACATAGCAAAATGCATACTAGAAGAGAGACCTCGTATGTGTTATACCAGGTAATTTATTTGGAGTTACGTTTATTTCATGTTTTACTAAAAATTCTAACGGCCTACATTGAATAAATTAAAATAATATGGGCACATAATGTAGTATTTTAAGGCTTTTTAAGCACAAAAAAGAAAATAAATATAATAGGTACCTAAAAACAGTAGCTAGGTACATTTTCGTCACTAAATTGTGTTTAAATCCGTACCAGTCTTCAGGATTGATAGATTGTCAAGACACAGTCTTTAAGTTACCTTCAATATACATATAACATTGTATTAAATTCAGTTAACGGCCGAGACAATATAAACCTGTTTCCGAACGCATACAACCCTAATCTCTTCAAAATTAGAGTGAACAGGCTTCTTCTGGGTAAGCTCGCTCCATCGTCGACTTTGTCTCTGTCATCTATGACCTAGACTAGAGTCAAGATTGCTCTTGACTCTAGTCTAGGTCATAGATGAAGAATCGGTCAACGAGTTTAAAATTTTGAACAATTGAATAATGTCGAACATATTACGTCTATTACGAAGACTTACCAGTTTATGCCTACGCAATGCATCTTCATATGCAGCGTCGCAAATATTATTGCGATAGTTAAGTGATTTTAAAAACTTTTTTTGTATCCTTTCTATTCTATTTATATGAATGTTAAAACATGGGCTCCATACAGTGCTACAAAAGTCTAGAATAGAGCGGACAAATGAAAAATAAAGAATTTTAAGGGTCGAAGCATTTTTAAAAGGTTTACTGACTCGCAAAATAAATCCTAGGCTGCGAAATGCGGAGCTGACTATGCGGTCTATGTGATGGGTAAATGTTAATTTGGAGTCCATAACCAGACCTNTATTTTAAGGCTTTTTAAGCACAAAAAAGAAAATAAATATAATAGGTACCTAAAAACAGTAGCTAGGTACATTTTCGTCACTAAATTGTGTTTAAATCCGTACCAGTCTTCAGGATTGATAGATTGTCAAGACACAGTCTTTAAGTTACCTTCAATATACATATAACATTGTATTAAATTCAGTTAACGGCCGAGACAATATAAATGTGTTTCCGAACGCATACAACCCTAATCTCTTCAAAATTAGAGTGAACAGGCTTCTTCTGGGTAAGCTCGCTCCATCGTCGACTTTGTCTCTGTCATCTATGACCTAGACTAGAGTCAAGATTGCTCTTGACTCTAGTCTAGGTCATAAATAAAAATAGACCCATATTAAATTAAAAAAAAAAAAAAAAAAACCTTTTTTTATCCTTTGCTTTTACAGAATTTTATTAGCTTTGGAATGAATCGTGTACAAAGTTGTTATTCAGGTAGTAGGATTGCTGTGTTGATGAGCATGTAGAATGTAGATGAACAACTTTCTTCAAGAAATAGTCAATTCTCAACATAAACTTGTTCCTCCCATACCTACTAACTGGTCAGCTGATGAAAGCCCTGTATGGAAACTTCAATATTTTTAGTTTTTTGGAAACTAAATATGACTTTCTTGAATAAAGTTATTGGTGCATAGGCAGAAAACGTTTTTAAAATAAAATTACACCTTTCCGTTCCACCCTGTATAACTATTTTTCAAAATATTTTTCCCATTAAGATAAGGACTATTTGTTATTTCTCTAGGTCTCCATACCTCGTGCCCAGCCCATCATACTTTGTATCTTTTTCAGAAGACATTTCTAAGAGATTTATTGCAGCGGTTAGAACCGTGCCTGGCTTACACTTTTTTGGCTTACTACATTAATTTTCATAATACTATTTTCGCTTTTTTATTTTAGAAAAAATGTTTGTAAAATTCAATATTGAATGACGAAACTTATTGTGCGCTAGAAAAATAATACGGTGTTAGAGGTTAAGTCTTGGAACGTGAGGGAATGCAGGTTCAAATGCTTCGGGAGGTGAATTCAAGATATCTTAGGAATACGCTCTTAATACCTTGCTAACGACCTGTGCTTACATTGTTGAAACAACAACATTAGTAAAAATAACAAAAAATGTAAACCACTTTCAATTTGATATACCCTGGAACAGATTTGATGTAGCGATCCCCTCCGTGCCTCGGAAAACACGTTAAGCTGTCGGTACCGGCTGTCGGTACCGGCTGTTATTTGTAGACATTAACAAGGGCTATTGAACTACCCATTATATTCCTCCTTCTCGATTTCTATACAGGCGATTCCATGAAATTATTTGATATTGTGTGCCCTTATATGGCTAGCCAGACCTCGTTTAAATACCCATTGAACAACTAAAAACATGTGTTAAAAGTACATTTCGCAATGACTATGTGATGAGAGCCGAAATTAGCATAGGTACTTGGGAAAGACTAGGCAGAAAATGAGGTTTGGTATTTAGTAGAACAAAAGCACTCATTTAGATCAAAAATACTAATTTGTAGAATCCAAAATGAAACAAAGTCATTTCTTATTTTTATTATAATCATCATCATCATCATTTTACCCGAATGACAGAAAGTTAGAAATTGTCAGACTCTTACTGACGAAAACCCATCCGTGTTCCTCCAAATGCCCTTTGCGTTTCAGGGCCGCAGTGACTCTTTCGAACAAATTCCACATCCCTGACAGGCACTGGCCCAAGCTGGTCAAGTTTCTCGAGCTATGTTGGTTTATTATTATTATTATTATTTATTTATTTGGTTTCTACCTTGGTTCTCCTAAAGATTTTTCTTAATTTAACGTTATCAAAATTATAGGTTTTGAAGATTAATACAGCTGGACAATCTCGAATCAATTCACATAATTTCGCTAACTATGATAGCATGTGTTCCCCTCCAACCTCTTCGTTCCTTACGTACACACATTACACTGTAACGAAGGCGTGACCGCTCATTGGCTCACTCCATGACGCAATGCCATTCCCGACCTAGTACTCAGAGGTCATTGGTTCAAACCATGTGGTTTCTTTTGGCGAAATATTGCGCTGCGTTTAGTTTTCAATTTGTTCTGTTTGATTTATGTTTGTTTGTTTATGTTAAGACGATTATTTTAAGCTTTTATTGTGGCTAGAGGTCCTATATAAAGTGGTATTATATTAGCGGTAACGATTGTTGTAGAGTACAGTCGGGGGCAACCGATATGTCACATGTTCAATCTCGAACATTTTGAACTTTTGGCCATTGTTAACGCTGGTAGAATATATATTTTCTAGCATTCTAGGTACAGATTCAGGTACTTAAGCTAGTTATAATATTACCATCTTGTTTTCATATTGTATAAAAGAGTGGTCCTCTTATGCCCATTGGGCAACGTTGGTAGTTTACGATTTCCTATTTTTAAAATCCGCGGCTCTACGACTTAGCACTAGCTTTTCAATACTAGAAAATTGCTGTCAAAATCTTAATAGGTAATAGGTGAATCATCTACATAAACATGAATTCTGAACAAAAAGCAGAAAAAATATCGTTCATCAGAATCTGGATATATTCACATGAAGTCTACGCTGACGATGACACAAGAAAGAAATAATCTAAATCCAATAAAATAAAGCTCTAGGTAAAGGTTTTATCCTATTTTTCAATACGACTAGTTCAAGTTCGCTTCCCTCAATAATAAGAAAACATTCTTATAAACTGTTTACAAGTACGTTTTTCATCCTTTACCATCGGAACGGATAAGCCGATCACAAAGATTTTTCTCAGATTTAGGATCTCGGAATCTCGAACAGATTTTATGTTGTAGCAATTTGACTTGCCCCTCGATATACCTGTTTTAATATTGTTACCGTTGTATATCTCACCAAAGTATTTCTACGCTCTGAAAAATTTCCAATTGAGGTTCATATTCAGCCGTATGAAGAAGCAACTCTTAAGACCAGATTTCAAAGAGACCAATCAAGATAACAATTCGCTGATGAATTAAGTGGATTGATAGCCTGGTGTGGGCTGTGGGAATCCACTGGGTGTGAAGCTAGCAGAACGATCGATGATGTGGCGACCCGAGGAGGAGGCCTGTGTCAAACATTGAAAAAGGTTCTTTCTTTCATACCTACCTGTAATTTTCTTAAATCCCTTGGTGTCATTGAATCAGAGGAGGAAGGGGTACGAGTAGTAAATATTTATAAGGTCCTAAGAGCTCCTATAATGTTGTCTAGACTAGTCGGAATGCCTAGAGTTCAGTTTTAATAAAACGCTTGACTGCAGTTGGAAAAGTAATGTGTCGTCAAGATATAATGGTTAAAGTAAAGGTGCTACTTTAGAAATTTTCAATCGGTTTTGCCTCAACAGCTTGAGAATTTTACTGCTGAATAAATGGAGTTGGATGAAAGGATAAAATCTAGTTTAAGAGGCTGTTAGTCTTGGCATTTTTTATTTCGTAATTTTTTAAGTTTTATCAAAAAAATATCTCTCTCTTTTTAGCTGACTTCAAAAAGGAGGAGGTTATCTATTCGGATGTTTATATTTTTTTTTTATCTTTGGCATATTTCCGTCATAAAATAGAGGGATTTTGCAAATTATATTTTTTGATCGAAAGAGGTTGAAATGGTCTCACTTAAATTTCGTAAAGATCTGATGAAGAACTTAGCAGATAGACAATTAAATAGATATGGATTTCTTGGATTTTTTGGAGGATGGCAGCTCGCAGTGAAACAAAATACTTATTCACAAAAAATATACACAGTCGGTGTCAAAAAACGAAGAAACAACATCAGAAACATCGACTTCCAACTTGAAGATATTTTGTACTTTTTAGTGTGTAGGGTAAAAAAAAAAAAAAAAAATGGTCCTTACCCAATATTGATAAGCAATTCTCATAAAATCTTTTCTTAGAAACATTTATGAGTGGCCATAGCTCATAAAAATATTGGAAATATGCATTTTTTCTGTGGTACGTCAATGTTTACCATTACCTACTATACTGGATCTAGATTCAAAATCAGATGTTCTACTGAGTTCACTTTTGATTATACAGTACAAAATTCTGTTCTGTTGTGATCAAATGAAATAGATAGTTTGCCTGCCAGCGTTTATGAAAACCGATATCTGTACCTAGATGCCGTTGTACGTAGAAAGTATACAGAAGCTTTGATTGAACAGTTATTTCCTGAAAAGACATTTTCAATATTTATTATTTGTTGCATTCTCCGCCATTGCCAATGCAATTAAATATCAAACAATACGAAAGTAAGTGCATCTCACAACTTGCGCAAGTTCTTTATCTTCGATCTTCATCTGTCACAGGCGCAACAAAGAAAGTGTTGAGAAGTTGGACAAATGGCCACCATTGTTCTGTAACTATTGATGTTGCTTTATATTGCTCAGTATTGCTTTTAGAAATAAGCCCGTTCGTTTGAAGTGTTAGTATTGATTTAAGGGGAAGGTATAGAATGTTCGAGATTTTTAGTGTATAATTGAATAAATTCTGGTTTGTAACAGAGGCTCTGAGTACATTAAGCACAGTCGTCTGATACACAATCCGAAGAATTAAAAAAAAATCGTCTGCTTGTCAATGTTATTTTGCAGAATTGTCATGTTGAAAGGTTACGGAAACACCCCGTTGGTTAATATGAATTAAGGGCTCCTCGCACAGGAAAAATATTTGAAAATTCTGAAACTATCTGCAAACAGTTGTTTCGGGTTACACCCCCAAAACATCATAAACGTTAGTGGGAGGCTATTTATTATTGTTTGCAAATTGTTTTAAAATATCCAAACAAGTTGTTATTTGAGAGCAACAACGATTTTTTTCGTTAAATAGATTTCTAAGCAAGTAGTGCCAAAAGGTCATGTGTAGGTTGAACTAAAACAAAACAAAAACTAATAAATAAAACATCAAGCAGTCTAAATTATCTTGTTTCGATGAAATTTAATTTAAATAAAAAACTTTTCGGAAGACAAAGCGTTGGAAAACCTTTCACAAGGTGGAACGATGACCTGGGGGGCTACTCTCCAGAATGAATGATAACACGATTTGACAGTAACTGTCAAATCGTGTTGTCATTAATTCTTAGTAGTTAGGTGATACGGACTAGAATACGCCCGCACGAAGCCCGAAACTATGGACTTTGGGCTTAGAGAGTAGCCCCTCTGGTGCAGGCCGCGGGAATCCGCTGGATGCGAGACGCACAGGACCAGTCTATGTGGCCAGCAGTGGAAGTCTTTTGACTGAAATGGTGATGATGATGAAATAAAAAACCGACAATTGCAAACCTATTCCAAATAGATTAAGACCCACGCCATTTTGCATAATAGTCATAGTCAATTTTCAAAATATCAGATGAGTTGATTCTAATAAAAACCTGCTCCTGCAGCTGTGGACGTCGTCTGTAATGAAAACAATGAAAACACATTGCTAACAAAAACTGAAAATAATTATTGTTTTACCGTAAAGTCAGGTAAAACAATTTTCACGACTAATTTCCAAGTGTACCTTTGGATTAACTCAGATTGTACTACGTACAAACTGAATCCACCAACCATTTAACTTTAAATCCTAATTACACAAAACAGTTGTCTCTTGGTACTTTAAACACTGTAACATAATCCGTTTTAATTGGCTCATTAAGATTAATTTACTCTCTGACACAATGACAACATTGAAGTAAAATAAATTAAGGTTTTAATTACACAAACCATTACGTATGTTTTTTAAACATCTTTACCTATGTAATTGTCTTTTCGGTCCACTTTGAACGATCATAACTCCGGTTGGACTTGGAATTTAAAATTGAAATAAACTTTATGTTTAAGCCATGTCTTTCGTTTTTCTTAGTCAGTTATTTATTTGATTCTTTGAGTGTTCATAACTAAAGATCAAATACATGAGAGTAGGTACTTCAGTCAACAATGGAGATACCTAACTATGCTACTTTAGGTAGGTACTGTTGGGGTCGAAAGCAGTAGGTACCTAATTAATGTCTACTACTAATATAAAGCTGAAGAGTTTGTTTGTTTGGTTGAACGCGCTAATATGAGGAACTACAGGTTCGAATTAAAAAAAAATACTGTTGGATAGCCCATTTATCGAGGAAGGCTATATAAAATCACGCTACGACCAATAGCTGCGGAGCATTAATTAAAAATGTGACGCAGATGAAGTTGCACGGGTCAGCTATACTAATCGTATAAGCGCTATAATATGAAATCAATTATATGAACAATTAGGTGCTTATTACATAATTGTATTTGTCCGTCATTATCAAAACTAGCTGTGAACTAGATTGCTCTGCTATGAAACCGACTTGAGGTGCCACGGTTATTTTGAAAACTGCAGTTTCATTGGTCGCGTATTGATCTTCCTATTTCAGTTTGAATCCGTATTTCAAGGTCTCACTGGGATTCAGATTTATGACTTAGAATATTGATATATTTGAAAGCTTTTAAACAGCTTTTACCGTTTGTGTATTTTTTAACAAGTAGGTACTAGCAACGTATTTTTCAGGGTCTTGTTCAACCCTCTATAATATTATAAATACGTATGTGATTTTGTTTTCTACGCTAACATGACTACATCGCCGAACAGATTTTGATGAATTTTGAAAGAGATAGATAAACCACGAAGAGAAATCACGAGCAAAGTCGAAGGAGAAAAGCTAGTCTTATATAAGCCAAGACGTAATACAAAGCTATTCTACAATGTAGTAGACAGCTTTGTATTACATCTAAGTAAGTTTATCTTATTTAAGTAGATATCTACTTAAATTCAAAACTAGATGTCTTTTTTTTCGTTAAATATTTCTCTCGAAACTACCAATTCAGAGTAGCACGGCAACTTTCAATACACATCTTGGCAAATGCAAACGATGGAAAACAAGATAAGTACTAAAATGAATACCAACTTTAACAAACTTGAACAACCATCAACAGAAACAACTTTCTCGCTTATCTAAGCTGATCCCAATTGTAAGAGAATTGGTTAACGAAGCCGATTCACGAAGACCCACGAAGTTAACCGAAGCGAGTCACGAAGGCCCACGAAGTTAACCGAAGCGAGCCGAATGCTCAAAGTAATCTCTAACGAGGGATACTCTCTGTGAAAATGTTTAATTTAAATAATTGAGAGTTACTATTTTCAAAGACGGTGAAGTGACTAAAGTATGAGGTGCAAGACTCTTGCATTTTATGTTAGATCTGGTGCTCACGCTGAATATTTTAGCATTTATTTTGAGCAAAAGACGTGATTGAATTTAACTTGTAATCAGAGATGAATTTTGTGAAAAATAATAAACAGAGGTGACAATTAAGATGGTGTGGCATAAAGAAATGTATGCAGGAAGAAAGACATAAAATACATACTAAAAAAACGTGATAAAAACAGGAGGGTGAAGAGTTGATATTATTACGACATTGGTGTGCATCTCCAATTTTCGATAGTAATATTGCAAAAATAGAATAGAATATATAATTATGTATGTCGTTAATAAGTTATGTAGGTAAGCACATATGTTGTGTAGGCAGAGGTGTCCATACTCACCTGTATTGGTAAGCAGATAAAGCTATACCTACTGGATCCCGTCTAGTTATGTTCCAAAAACTAGCCTATAATAAATATGAAAAGCCCGGTCTGGTTTGCATAACTAGTTCGACTGCAAACATGGCATGTTGGTATTGCTAAAAACTTCTCGCTAAAATATTCCAGCGTGGAACTTAACGAGGTACAGTCGCGAACGCAAGGCTAAATATGAATAATTTAAATAATAGTCAAAAGAAGCTTTTCAGGACAATAGAAGAGCATCGTCGCTCTTGTTTTTTTCAAGGTTACATAAAAGGGTGGTACGTGAAGTTTGTTAATTCTTATATTGCAATATATTAAACACTTTGAGGTTAAGTTGAACCCCAAAAAACAAAATGTGAAAAAAGTCCAAGTTCCTTTCCCCAAAAATTCGGCCTATAAAAGTAATGAGATCAATAATACGCCAAGCATTTCAGAACTGCAGAATAGTCCATGACTCTAACATGTGTCTTTTGATAATATCAGTGTAAAAATGATGAAACACTCCAATAATCGTTTTAAAAATATGACCCTATTATCAACTTGGCAAGTTTTTTTCTTTATTAAATTGATTGTCGAATCGACGTTGTAGAAAATAATGGCCAAGTTTATAATAGGGAATCATATTTGACACCAAATTTGAAGTTTCTTAAGTAAATAAGTAAGTCTGTCTCACTCTTTTGAGAGATTATATATTTCGAACCTGCGAGTAAGTCTTCATACGGGCGATTAATTACAAAACTTGATTTATACTTACTAAAAAGTCGAGAAAATTGTTCATTACTTGTACGTTTGAATGTGTTAACATTTACAAAATTCTAGTCTACTAGGTAATCTGGACATAACATCTGAAGTATTACCATAATCATACACACACAAATTTAATAATAATAATTACATCGTCATTCATAAGCGAGCTCCAAAGCACAGAACCTCCTAAAAAAAAACAGCCTTGACACGAAGAGTCAGCCGTGACAATCTCTAAATTGAAACAATTATCGAGAGAAATATCTTCAATATCTCAGATCGGGAGTACCTTTTGTAAAACTTGACGAGGACAGTGAACAGGCTTGCTTGTTACTCTCGGTGTAACGAGTTCAAATCCCGGCTGTACCTATCGGAAACAAGGCTGTCGATCTCAAAGCTGTTGCAATGTTCTTCTGTACTGGAATTAATTTGACAATATTTTGTTGCATTTTTGATATTCGGAGATAACCGAGGTCGATGGCATAGACTAAAAGACTGCACCACAGTTTTGACGAAAAAAGTACAGACAGAGAAATTCTCCAAGTAGTGTTAATCCTTTTAAATCTAAATCGCCGAAACTAAAACGTATTTCTAGAAAGGTTCGGTGCGTCCAAGTAGCTTTATCTATCTAACAACTGCAAAATGGTTTCAATTAAAACAACTGCTTTGAGGAGACAACTACAAATAATCACTTTTATCTACTAATTAACAGTAAAAACAAAGTCGCTATCTACCTCTGTCTACTTGAAAACTCCACAACAGTATTTGATCAGGTTTTCACTCATAGAAAAGACGATAAACGATGAAGATTTCTGTATTACACATGCATAGCCGGGGTTGATTGCTAGTATATTACATATCCAATATGTACTTTTCCCAAAAAAATTAAAAAAACATCACGCCATACACCGTTCCGCACGAGTGTACAAGCAAACCGCATAGCTGTTCGTTCCGCGCGGCATCCTCCTATCCGCGCTGAAAATTTCCGGAGCTCCGGCAACTCACACTTTGATCACAGACGTGCCTACTGGACCTGTATGTGCTGTGCTAGGTTTATAATTAAACTTCCTAGAATCTCCGTCTTGAGCTCCAGATGATGCCATACTATAAGATAGGTATTTAGTTATCGTGTAGACTAGTGATTTTAGGTTTGACTTACATAAACTTGCAATAAGTTTTGCAGGTTATTTTGATTAGCTCTTACTTGGTTTTTGCCGCGACTTTGCTCGCGTGATTTATTTAGGAACCGTGAATTTATTAATCAATGATAGAATAATATACACACACAATACGAAAGAATACTAACAGACTATATTCTTACAAACATAATTATTAAAAAAAAAAATAGATTATCATTTTTGTGTGTCTTAGAAATTTAATTTACAACAATACTCCATGAGTCCAACTTTCCGCCATTAAATCTAAATTAAATCTCTAATCGAATGCATCCCAAAATAAGCCCCACTTCGAAGCCCTGTTTAGACGCACTCGCCCAGTCTTTAGTAACAAACGAACCTTTGTATTTTCAAAACAAAGTTTGGTCCTTCGAACAAGTCTGAGACATAAACTAGCAATTTTACTGAAACGTACAAATGTTACTGGCTGGTAATTGACGTAGTTGGTTCGTTCTAAACTGAGTTCGAAATGTTAGAATTAGTTGTGAACGAGTGTTGACCTTGGGGAACTTAATTGTGTTATTTATTTGGTGTTTGGTACATGTGAGTAAGGGTGAATGATCATATTGATCATAAACGCTTCGTGACAAAGTTAATCTTTTAACTCGACTACAGTGTGTTCGTTTACCTTAGTCGGCAAAAACGGAACCCTTATAGGATCGCTTTGTTGTCCGTCCATCTGTCCGTCTGTCAAGACCTTTTTTTCTAAGGAACTTGTGGAGGAATCAAGCTGAAGTTAATATTAAATACTCAAGACTACTACCCCTTGGAACAGTGACAAAATCAAACTTCTAAGTGAACGCAATCTAAAGATAGGGCCGTTTATGTTCCGTTAATGGCGCATATTTTGACGCCCGCAAAGAAATCCAAACCTATAAGGTCCTAGAGTAGAAGATAGATTTTACAGTACAAGTACAGGAAAGAGTTTGAGAATTGGAAATTTGTAGTTTTAACATATAAAAAATCATTTTTTGCGATTACAAACTTATATTTTCGGTGGAAGAATTGGCCGTGACGTATATTGACTTTCTTGTTGAAAAAATGTATGGGACAACATTTTTTCAACAAGAAAGATAAGTTTGTCTTTGATTCTTACCCGTTTTCTTTTGTTTTCATAGTTTATAAACTTCCGTAGGTAATATATACTTGGAAAAAGATCAGAACCCTCGGTGCGCGAATCTGACTCGCACTTGTCCGGTTTTTATGTTGATTAATTTGAGTATGACAAATGCTAATTTAACTTATTTTTTAACGAATTAATATGAGCTATTTTATATTTGTTGGTAATGCTGGTCGAATGTCACCCAAACAAGACTGCGTAAAAATTTATTTTAAAATCAAACCCCATATTGGTATTTTTAGTGATATACAGTGTGTCTCATTGAAATATAAAAGTGCTCAGAACTCTAGCTGTGGGGCATACAGATTATAGTTTTTTAAAGAGAGATTATAAGAAAATTTTGTCAAAGTGAAATGACCCAAATAAAATATTCTAACTGTTAAGTGTTAGGTTAATTTAACCCGGCATGTGTTGATCTTGTTAAAACTAGAGTGAAAAAACATAAGCTAGCCGATATATTCTAAGTTTTTATTTCGAATTCAAAATAAACATTGACGTGTGACAAATCAAATGGTTTTGCATTCATCATGGTTTGCGTTTTTTTGCGTTGTTGATTTTTGTAGAACATGTTTGCCTACATTTATTATTGGGTACTGAAAGCCTTTTAAATAAGCTGACTTTAATAAAACTCGCCAAAAAATATTTGTACTTACTTAAGTACTACGTTGAAATTTAATCAATGGTCTTCAGACTAATATTTAAATACATTCGACTATTTAAACCCATAATCATCATCGACCAAGCCTTTTCTAAAATATGTTGGGGTTCCAGACTACCAGGATGCAGCTCTCTGAATACCAGCAGGTACTTTACATGGAGCGGCTGCCCACCTGACCTCCACAGCCAAGGCACTGGGAAACATTAAACCCCTTGGTAAGACTCTGTCACCGACTTCAAAAAAGGAGGAGGTTCCGGCTGGTCCCATAGAAATTTCATTAAATCGGTTCAGTAGAAAAAACTGGAAAAAATATGTCATCCAATTAACGAAATTGCGTATTTTGCTTTCCTGCGACTTTCCAGTGGTGTTGTTAGTTGTAGGATGTACCACTAAAAAGTTAATAAAACACTTTTTTATAAAAAAAAACTGGTAAAATACGAGGAAACAAATAAAAAACACGGACTTTTGAAATTAAAGTTATTTTATAATTTTTAGTGTTTTTTTAATTCGGAAGTTGGTTGTATTTTTTTTTTTTACTCAATAACTTTCAGGCTTTTTTCTACCCGCCACAACTGCCAAAGATCTACAAGTGACCGTCAAGATCAACCGCTTAACGTGCTTTCCTATGCACGGAGGTGTCTTGATATCAGGTTTATTCACCAACCGGCCTCGTCAAACGATGCACCACCAGTATATTAATCAACAGCTAATTTATAAATATAATAATCTCTATTCCTCTCAAACAAAAAGTCCCTATTACTTCAGGATGAAAGCAAGGACACCAGATGCCCACAAAAAAGAGGCTACCAACACCCTTTTTTAACTCTTCAACGAACCAGAGACAATGCCTCCAGTGCAGTCCATTGAACAAGTCTCATCTAAATGGAAATGCAAACATGTCCGTTGTTGCATGTTTTTCCTTTCATATCCTTTCGTCTTTTACATTATTTTTATTTCACTTAGATTGACTTCTGAAGCTGTTTGCAGTATTGACCGCATGGTTGAATGAATCGTAAATAAACTAAAAGGGTTTTTGTTTTGTAAATATAAATGGTTTTCGAAATAAAACATCAAATGGTATCTGCGCACCTGTGTGTACTGGTCACTTGAATTTAGTTAAAAAGAAAAGATAAAAATAAGAATATCTATCTATCTAGATAATTATACTTTTTGCCTTTTTTTTTAAGCTAAGTTGAATAATTGGTCTCTGGTGTCATCCAATACTCATTTCGGGTGTAAGTTTAAAACTGAGCTTTATTATATCTTATTCGTACTACATAACAACCAGTAGGTATACAAACTACTAGGACTACAAACGGTGGATTAAATCCCACTCTCTCACACCCCACTCACATACAACATTCATACATTTCGTAAGTAACTTACTGTTTTTCTTTGTGTTGTAATTTAATGTAGCGGATTTATTATAAAATGTGTAACAATCAAAAATGTCAACGGAACGAAGGAGCCTGGAACTCACGACACAGGGAATCCTAGTGCGAGTTTCAGAAATACATACATTTGAATTTATTTTCTTACAAAATATTTTTTTCTTATTCTCTCTCACAGTGCTGGACTGAGCATCTGCGATGGGAACACTTTTGACAGATTCGGTTATTTTTCATAATTTTTCAAAAGGTACACTAGCGAAATCTATAAACCATTTTAAGGCCTTTTTTTGCTTCACTCGATGTGATACTCAAGCACGCCAACATACTAGGCTTAACGCATGTATAGGTACCTGAAATCTGACCGGTTAGGTACAGTCATCCGCATCAGTCTAGACAGGAAGCGACCCCAACCCTCAATAGAACACTGGACTATCGTTGAATGTCGATGCGAACGTTACTCAGACGAGATAAGGTTACAACGATACTTTTCTGATGTGTCTAGAAGATCTAATGCTAAAAATAACTAAAATGGGAACCAGTTTAACGGTACTAAAGATAAGAAATGTAATGCACTAGATACTGACAGTCACATATACTCAAATCTGTGTGGTACTTTCCTCAAAATACCACTTCAGACTTTAACCTACATGGTTCTCATATGATTTGACCAGTACGATTGTATGGACTTTAAAAGAGACTTTGACCTCTGAGTTTGTTTCGGTGTTTCTTCTCAGGGTAGTCAGCCAGGAAACACCGGCCTCATCTAGTTTAAAAATGACCAAAAAAGATTGACGTGCAAAAGTGTTATGATTAACCTACTTACAAAATAAATATCATTTATCATGTACAGGTAAAGTTATGATGTGCAAAATATTGTTACAGAATTAACTACACTAAAACTAACTTTTTTATTATACACTTAAAATGTAATAAACCAGATTTAAAAGTCTGGTGACCTTGGCAAGCAGCAGTTGTGACAGTTGAACTATAAGTTACACTTCAATTTAAACTAAACAACTTATTATTTTCAACTTAGTTTGGATTTAACTCATGACTCAAGTAAGAAAATCTGTTTTTACTTTACTATCAAAGTTTTAAAGTTACATTAATTTATTTATATTAAGTGATTTTATCACTTTAGTAACAGAACCCGGAGACGTTTTACTGAAAACGATTTATATACTAACAGCGGTCAGTTTATAGAGGCGCGTTTGTAGTATTTAGGTCCTAGGCTTGTAAATATAAAAATATGCGGTACAGTCTTTGGGGACTGCCGATAGAAGTGAAAACTAAGCGAAAGCAAAAGCGTTCGGTGACGATGAAGCGAGTTCGATGATTTTTGTTCACCCAAAAAGTGCTCAACAGTATAATTAAGTTAATTATCTTAGTTATGTTTAGTTTTCAAAGTCGATTTGTACCAATGAGTACCGCATAATCTATCTAGATTAAACCCTCTTTAAATAAAAAAAAATAAAAAAATGTTCAACGCGCCTAAAGAAGTTATCACTTCAAAAATCTAACTCTGATGAGACCGGAGTCACTGACAAACATTACAACAAAAGAAACTTTATAGACCTTAAATACCGATAGCAAAATTTTATCACTTTACACTTCCGCAATCCCTAGTCATTAATTAACCCTCTTCCAAAAACCCCAAAGTAGAAGGTTCTCAACACGAAGCTTCTCTCTGTATATTTGTACAAGGAAACGAATTTCCCCGAATTTCCATCTGAAATATATGCGAAAGTACTGACAATAAGCGGTTTCTTCCGCAGTCTATAGCATATCTTAAGTAGGTACATAATATAGGTGGAGTCTTCAGAATATTCCAACACATACCTATGTTCCCCCATTATGGATATCGACAGGGCTGTATCGAAACAGCCTCAATGAGTAGGGATAGTTAAGTGTTCACGGAGCTCATAATTAAGTTTCAAACCACACGAAGAAAATGTTTGTCAGCTTGGGCAGTCCACCCCACTGGCACCTTGCTACAAACGTGGCTATTTACCATAACATGAACCAACCGATAAGTAAGGTCGATGGGTAGAAAATGCCTAAGGCATTAAGACCGCCTTTGTACAGTGTTACTAGTTTGTAAAGTTTTAATAAATCTATCTATACATATAATCTATGCACATAATAAAAATGTAACGGATCGCTGTCTGTACATGGAAGATATATGAGAAAAATTATTATTTGGCCCTTTATCAACGCAAGCAAGCAAGCACCCAAAAATATATTTTTGGCTTATTCGATTTAAATGTGGTTTTCACTAATATATTGTGGTAAGATTCACTTAACATTTAGTGTTTGTTTCATGTCAATCGGTTCATAAATAAAAAAGTTATGCCAATTTAAAGAATCACGTCAAACATTTGTTATAAAACTATCTATACCTATCTATTATTTCTCCGTTCAGTAGCATTGACTGAAACTTTACTAAACTTCATAATCTTAAAATAAAAATGTCTGCCCCGAGTAACTATTCCACGCGGACGAAGTCGCGGACAAAAGCTAAAAAAACGTAAATAAATAAAATTTGGTAAGCCCAAGTTCCGGAATTATTAAATCAAATCTTTAATCACCGTACTATAGAACCAATGCAATGTTGCCGAAATCTATAGCATTAATATTCTACACTCAATTTCAAACTATTTTCAGAAAATAAAAATATAAAATAACTTTCAACAAACTAATTCAGAATCGAATCAATTTCGTAATACATATTCTATTATCTCGACACTTCAATGAATTTACGACGCAATTCTTTCAAAGATGGGACCGAAATTAAATTCAGGTCTTCACTAGCCTACATAAAAATATTTTTATTAGTATTAGTACCAATAAGTTTGAATAATTTGGTTATGTCTTATTATGCCAGTCTCTTGAATTGATAAGCCACTGAGCAAACACTTTATGATCAAATCTTCCGTATTATATAAGTATACTTATATTAATTATAACGCTACTAAGTACCTCAAAAGGTAATGTGAGTGCGGAAGTAGGAAACTCACATGAAAAAAACTTTCTCCCTATTTAGTGTTAACCCACCAACAAATTTCCAAAGTACTGAAAAAAACGCTAAACAGTAAACTTACATCCAATATTCAGTCCAATCAAAACATCAAAACTCATCCGTATCCTGACATCACCGTTATAAATCGTGTACAGTCAACAAAGCTAACAGGCAGCAGGCAGCTAACTTACAACTACTTTTAGACAATGTTGTGAGCATGCTGAGTAGACAATTATTGTTGCCTTTAAACCAAATAGCTTTGTTAACTGTACATACTTACATTAGGTACACCAGTGTTTTCCCAACTTACCTTTATAAGTTTAGTATACAAGACGAAGCACGCAGAATCGAATTCCCGTAAACTTAATTTTCCTTTCGTATCACAATAAGCGACTCCGATAAACAATCAGTAAACCAATTATGTTTTGTTCCAACATAAAATGTCTTTTATCGGTAGGTAAACAAAAATTTTCTCTCCGTCAGTTGTTGTTAAAATTGTGAAAAATTTTGTGTTTAGGAAGGTAAGCCTGAGCATATTGGGCATAATGACCACACTAATGGGACTGAGACACAGGCCTCCTCTCGGATAGAGAGTTACATTACCCGAATCATTCTTCCTGGAGAAAATACACTATAGTAGGCGCCAGATAATCGTGTAATAACGGTCATTGACCCACCTACAATTATTGACATTTTTAATTTGAAAAACGGAATTAATGACACAAAGCTGTCCCGAATCATCATCTCTCGTGATCCTTAACATTGTCTAATAATGAAAAACGATTCATATTTAATTGTTCAGGTACCTATGAACAGTTATTAGGGAAAGGTCAATATACTTTATTCCACATTTATCTGGCGCCTACTATAGGTACATACTCGTATTACTAAGAATCACATTGTTTAAAAATTGCAAGTATATCAAAGGTAGATTTAAAACTATACTTCTAAACTCAGTTTCAAGGAAATGTAACGTGTTTACCTATAGCAAATTATTTATAGTTTACTCTCATTTCGATATAAGCCGATGTTCCCGAAAAATCGAGTTAAATTCGAATTTTCCTCAGAAAAAAAAATACAGTGAACGCTTTTCCTGAAATAGTTTAAACTCAGATTTTCACGAATCAGGCAATACAGAACAGAAAAAAAACCGTTACATACATCTAGGTATTTTCACGCTGACGTATGTTCGCAAAAAATAATAATTAATGACACAAAAATATAAACTTTTTATTTCGCTAACAACAGACCACAGTTGAGTTACGAGCGAGTTAGCAGATTCCAGTCGATTCGTTTTAATTGCTTTCAGTAATCACACGCGTGTTTTAATTTATTATTTTTCATAAATATTTTATGATTACGTAAGCTGAACTGAATTAATGGCAAATATTTTAATGTGTTTTTAAAATTGTAAGTGGCTAAGGACTTTTTTTTTCGTTCCAACCAAAATGTCGTCGGAATCGAGAAGTCGAATTCGGACGTTTTTCTTATCTTGACATCAAAATTCATAACTGTTTTTTTTTTTCATTCAAAAATAATATTTATAAACAAATACTTAAACTAAACTTTGAAAAACTAAAATATAGCGTCAAAAAATTCGTCCTCAACGCTGTCAGCTGGTAATGTGCCCAAGAGACTGGCGGCATTGCCACTACTGGCTAATTCATAATCCTATTTTAAGTTTGCCAAAAATTCATTGTACATCCCAATTTTTTTTCGAAATTGACGTTCTATCTCTTGAATACTGCCAACAACTCTGCAAAAAGCACTCCGGGAGTGCCGGCAGAAGTGAAAACTTGAACATTAACGTTGTGCATTTTTGATATTTTGCGGATATAAAAAATAAAATATATTAATTTTGCGGTAGATCGCCGCAAAATTAA
Organism: Mamestra configurata; assembly: GCA_002192655.3. NCBI lineage: Eukaryota > Metazoa > Arthropoda > Insecta > Lepidoptera > Noctuidae > Mamestra > Mamestra configurata. The sequence continues at coordinate 25,343 of NDFZ01005049.1, forward strand.
TATATTTTATATCCGCAAAATATAAAAAATGCTCTCCCTCCGACTTACGAATTTTCGATCAGGTCACGTGTCCCGACGACAGTTTAACATTTTTACCCATCCCAAATAGTGCACAACGCCGCTAAAGAAGTTTTCACTTCAAAATAGAAACTAAGCAAAGGTACTCACGGACAAATATGTTGGACATCAGCGTGGCAGGCAAACAGAAGACAATCACCAGGATATCAGCGACCGCCAGGTTCACAATGAAGAAGTTGGTGACAGTCCTCATCCGGGGGGAGCGGTACACCACGGCGATAACGAAGCAGTTCCCCACCAGCCCCACGAGGAACACGAGTAGATACGCGGCGCAGTAGACTGCCGTCATGGCTCCGCCGTGCCGGTACATGAACTCGTCAGCGATGACTCCAAGGTCTGATCGGTTCAGCGTCACGTTCATCCTCTGGTGCCGCTCCATCGCGCCATCCATGTGAGTGGATAGAGGCTCCAGGTCCGGTAAAACACTATTGTCCGGCACAAACTTACTGTTCATCGCTTCCATGATCGAATTGGAAAGTATGTCTACCATGTTGTGCCTGTGACCCTCCCTCATGTGAGAGTGGTTGTGGTGCCGCCAATGGTGCCTCGGCTCCTGACTACCATGACTCGAAAAATTATAGTTACCATCCTCACTCATGAAATCACTCGGAATCCTTAAAGGTGCCATCTCTCAATATGACATTTCCGCAAAAAAATATTCACTAAATTGTCAACAACTATTCAAAGTAATAATAACAATTCACTAAGTCTATCCTAATTTATGTATTATTCGTTTCACACATCAAAAGTTAGCAAATAAAATAAATAAATTTTGTTCACAGCACACGAAAACGTAAACTCTAATGTTCCATTAGAAAAGTATGAAAAGTTCCGTTGGGTTCGGCGCGGCGGTTCGTAGCGGGTCTACGCGCGGTTGGTTCGGCGTTCGCGCGCCGTCTGGCGTAGCACTGCTACGGGCTACGAGCCGCGTAGGCCGCGCGACGCATGTGCATTTTGAGCAACGCACAACCACGCGATGTAGCGCATTTCCGTTCAACTTTATGGTTATAGGAATAGGATTTAAACTGCTTTGTTGCTATTTGTTGTCAAGGATAGTTTGTGGGTAAATTGGATGGCTATCGAAAATGCATCAGTACTAAAAGAGTTAGCGTTTTGTACGTTTTAATCGTGAAGTTAAATGGAATATTAAAAGTTTTGAAATATTCATTAGATGAGAAAAAAAATATTGTTAGCAATAATAGTTGATAATAAATACATAATGTTGAACTATTTTCATGTGTAGTGACGTAGGAAATTTTCAGCACATTTTTATGTATACAAGATTCTGATTTTCTCTTGTTATCTCACGTACGCAATCCAGAAATAATCTGCCGTTGTTATTAGTCAACAAACATAACGTTCCGTGCGGACATCGAACCCATTACCCATCGTGTAATGTACTGAACTTCAAACATGATAATTTATTTATTAAAAATAAGAAGTTGGATATTATTTATTTGTTGTACCACAGTGAAGTATTTTAAACTAAAAAGATAACTGGTAGAGAATTGGTTTTTATATAAAGTCCACAAGTGATAAATAACTAGATAAATTTAATTAAATTCAGTGCCAAATCAATATTGAAGTCAGTCTCCCCGCTAAGAATGTTCCGATGTTACCCAACGCTGAAAGGTCAAGGTTTGAATTCCAGACTATCCATTCTGCTATCCCCGTTTATATCCCAGTCAGGTTTTGTTAGAGCTATGTAGTCATGTGTATGATAGTGGGATATCTGTCAGGGACATTATCTCGTGCGATTTAATTAGTTTTTTTTTGTCTTACTAAATAATAATATACTCAATAATAATAACAAAAAGAAAAAAATTGGTTGTCTGTAAAGTCGGTTTACGGACGATAGTTTAACGTGACATCATAACAAAACATTGACGAAATGATCGTAACGATACAATGAGCGTAACGTTACAATGAGTAATTCTTTTTCGTGCGTGCAGCTGGCTTTCAATTATTTATTAGACGTTGTCATGTCAAAAAAAAATTGAACTAGGTAACGCTTTATGCAAAAATCAACTGTCATAACTGTACAAATTGCATAGGAATCAGCTGTTTTTATTTGATAATGCCAGCTCGACGATTGAACTTGCACGATCAAACTCGTTAATTAGCGCCCTCAGGAAGTTGTTGGCGCTCTGCGAAGGTTCGCTCTGCGAGGACTGACGTACGGTCTTATCTTCAATGTTAAGAAAAGCAAATTACTTGTATTCAGGGTAAAGCGAAAAAAGCCAGAGCATATCCCACCGATAATGATTAAAGGTGTGCCCCTAGAGAGGGTGTGTGAGTTTAAATACTTAGGGCATATAGTCACTGAGGACTTAAAAGACGATGCTGGAAAAATGGAAAGAGAACGGAGGGCGTTGGCTGTTCGATGCAAAATGTTGGCCCGCAGGTTTGCACGTTGTACAACACAAGTGAAAATAACTCTTTTTAAAGGCTTTTTCCAATCGTTGTACTCTGTGGGTTCGATAAACGCAAAGGGCATACAGCGCCCTCCGGGTTCAGTATAATAATACCTTCAGGATGGATTAGTTGGGGCTTCCACGTTACTGTAGTGCGTCAGGAATGTTTGCCGAAGCACATACTGATGGTTTCAACACCATACTGCGAAAAAGGATTGCGTCCATGCGCAGAGTGCGTGGGAGCGTCAACAGCATTCTGGGGGTCATTAGTGATAAGCCGTGTTGCACCATCATGGCGCATTGGGTGTATAATGTACATGTGCATGTACCCAGTGCGTCAGGTGAGTGCAACAGATATATAAATTTAAAAAACTTTTAATATTTTTGTACTAACATTGCTTATAAGTTTTTATAAGACTAACATAATATGGATCAAGGTCTGAATTAAAGTATCTTTTTTTATTTATTTTTAAAACTACCACGCTACGAGTTTTCTATTACGGTTATCACCACCTTTATGTCAATTTTCACTAATAGTAGGCAACACCTCAATTAAGTTCCAAATCAAAGCACTTAAACTTAAAATGGCCAAATAATGGAAAAAAGAATTGTTTTTTCTTTATTAGGTGTCACTAAGTGTTTGTGAAATCGGGCATCGGTTTAGATAATGCGATTGACAACTGTTAATTAAGCATCTTTCAAAGATAAAAGAAGGATCTTCTTCACAATCAATAGTAGTCTCAATTCCAAGAAATAATTAACCAGTACTGTACCAAATTCCAAGTTATGTTATCCAACCCGACTCCGTTTTGTTTTTCCGTTGTCATGGCAACTGAGCCGAAAGGAGGTCTTTCAAAATGAGTTGAAATACAGGTCACAATAAAAGGAAAATTGTATTTACAAGAAAGGACAAGGTTAGACACGTGTCTTATACAATTGTTTTGACTGGAACTGACAGGGTTTTGTATAATTCACGTTTCCTTTGGATTAATATTATTGTTTCGTAATAATATTCTGAGACTGGGCTGTAATGTATTATGTAGAAATGCGACTTTATTGCGAAGCTGTCCCCGATTGTCTGATGTAAGGAGGCTTTGTTTAAAGCTTAAATAGATTTTGGTATTCTTTATCTGGGGTTATCTGTATCTCTGTAACGCAGTTTTATGTATGGGATAAAACAAAAGACGTTTGATTTGATTCTAAAAAAACTGGCCAAGTGCAAGTCGGGATCGCGCATGAAGGGTTCCGTACCATCGCCATTATTATTGCGTTAAAATCGAGCAATAATCTCCAAAAAACACTTGGCTCGTATGGGGACCCCTTTAATTTTTAAATGTATTTTTTTTAGCGAACATAGAAATGCAAACTCTGTGAGCATATCGTCTACCTGTTGCAAATAAAACACTTTTCTAGTAGGGGAGCCCCCTTTAATTATTTTTTTTTAGTTTTATTATTTGTTGTTATAGCGGCAATAGAAATACAGTCTGTGAAAATTTCAACTGTCTATCTATTAAGGTTAATGAGATACAGCCCGGCAACAACAAGGGATTGCATTCCTCGAAAGGGAAGACTTTGATGCCTTTTTATTTAGATGAAAAAAAAACATATATATATATTAAATTCACTGACTGACAACGCAAAGCACCGCTGAGTCTATATATGTACTTACAGAAGAGTACCATCCTTAAACTATTAACAGGGTCGAGGACTATAGAAGGATCTTTGAAATTCAACTTTCTAAAGATGTTAAATAAGAGATGAATGTTAGTATTCAAAGGCGTGTTATGATTTTCACGGTTTCTCGGGTGTGTCAGTTTGTTGCGCCGCTTCCTCTTCCCAGCCAAACTCGAAAAAGTGTTAACGGGTTGGCATTTTGGGGGACTGTATACAATGAATAAGTGCAGGTTCTCCGCCGTATTTAAGTAAATGATTCTCTTGAAATAGATTTAATAAAACCAATCACCGCCTGAATTACTTTCTGACAATTTCCAGTTAAAAAGATCTTTAAAACAATATACCCAATAATTAGGAAACACCGATAATTTAAGTTAAACATCAGACATCCTTGATTAAGGAGACCCACAGTTTACCGTGCTCGCTGAGGCACGGAAGTATTTAGATACTAAACCTTCCTGATTAATCGATTCGTGGCTAATTAGCAAAGATCGGAATAGGAGATTCCGGGATTTTAGAGGAGGTATTATCAACTTTATGTTACTTACTTCCACGAACATTAAGTAAATATTGTCTTCCTATTCCGATCTCTGCTAATTAATGAAGTCATGTCTATCCACCTCATAATTAGTCGTACAACTCCGGTCTTATGGACTAATATTTACTACATCATCATCATCATATCAGCCGAAAGACGTCCACTGCTGGACATAAGCCTCCGCCAAAGGGGGGGTTTGCCATAATCACCTCCCTTGGCAGTCGGGTTGGCGATCGCAGTGTAACTGTTGCAATGCACAGAGAATGCTGCTGCCCATTCTCTGGTGAGTGCCTTAGTCGCCTCTTACGACACCCACGGAAACTGATGGGATGGTGCTATTCTTTTACGTCCGACATCATACAGAACATATATTTACGACAATCTAGTCAATAAAGAAGGTGAAGAGACCTGGTGAGGGTCGCGGGTAGCTGATGGATGCAAGACACACAGTACCGGTTGTTGTGGCAACACTTGACTAAGTCCAGCAGTAGACGTCTTTCGGCTCATATGATGATGAGTCGAAATTTAAAATTTAAAAATTTGAAATCGAATCACGTGTATCAGATAAGTGGTTCTCTAGCCGTAAGTCTATCAAAGGTCATAGAGTCAGTATTTTTTTTAAAGAGTAAGGTTAGCGTTTCTTGCCGGTACTTCTGCATATGAAATAACCAATTTCAAGCTTTCCATGGACGTTTGTAAGTGCCCATGAAGGCCTTCGTGAAATAAAATATTTAGAATTAAAAAGTAGCACACGAAGAAAATATTAAAAAATTGCAAACCATTTAAATACAAACTAGAACATGTTGTTATCAATATATCACAATAGGTTCCCTGACACACATTCAGCGATCGATGGCGGACAACGAGGCTTCAGTCTATACTTAATGACCACTTACAGTTACTTTGAACCACTTTATACCAACCTCGGGTATGGTACGGTAATGCATAGGTTAACTGTCAACTGATTGGTAGCTTATGCTACATAACAATCGATAATTTATGGCCGAGGTAGAACCAATTTTTATAAGATTTTTTACTAACTAGTTAACATGCAAATTCTATTTTTCTACATCGTTCTCACATATATGTATGTTTGTATAATTTTCACACGAATGATGTAACCATATCATTTTAAAAAACATTGATTTAAAATATTTTCCGTAGAATTTCTTGCACGTTTTTCTCCATAGAAATCTACGCTGCAGAACGTGGAAGTAGCTTCATCTCTTTGGACAGACCGAGCTTGACAATTCAAAAGTGCTTGTAATGGTTTAATTTAAATAAATGCTTTGAGTTTCGAGTTTTGAGTTTGAGTTCGACGGTCTAGGGTGTAGTAGACAAAGTCAAACTTGTTGATTTATTTACTGTATATATACTGGTGTACTTTCTGTTTTTTTTATTTTCTAAATACGTATTTTAACTCACATACTGATCCATTGTTGTTTATTATATTGTAAAAATGTGAGTACCATGTCCCTTGCTAGCAAACTTAATTTTATCTCTGCTGGTATTGCTTTGTTGTACCTATTAGTATATAAGTGTATGCTGCATATTAGTGTAATGTTGGGTGCATTGTGCTCACATAATATAATCAATTGATCAATGTATGTATACAAAGTATTGTAAAACTTATATTTGAAAAGAGTAACTATGGAGTTTCTTGTCCGTTCTTCTCCATAAGAATCTACTTTTTGCGAATGGACAACAAGAGTCACTAATATTTTAATTTCAAACTGTAAATTTGACGTTCAAAAGTGCCTTTTAATGGTCTAGTTGAAATAAATGAATTGACTTTGACTTTGAGTTTTTTCAACGTCTGAAAACTCCGTATCGATCATTAATGGGAGTTTCTGAAAATATTAAATACCAGTTCTTTCCTGTGTCTTAGCTCCTGTGGGCTACCACACAGGAATGTGTCAGATAGAAAAAGTTCGCTTAATAAAATTAAAAAAAAAACTTATGTATAGTGTGACTACATGGTGCGGTGCGGCGGCCGGGCACGTCACGGTTGGCGCAGTGGCTGAGCGATTGGCTGCTGCGCTGCGTGTCGCGGGTTCGATTCCCGCACGGAACAAATATTTGTATGGCCTACAGATAGTTGTTCCGGGTCTGACTGTTTGTTTATGAGTTTGTATGTTTGTTAACGCACCCACGATACAGGAGAAATTCCTGGTGTGGGGCAACAATTTCTTTAAGAAAAAATCATACCATACATTGATAGAAGTCAGTGAAACAAATTCCTGGGAGCAATACTTTCAGAATTACCTCTCACCAACAAACAATTTTTTTTTTTTCTCTTGATTAATTTACCTTCAAATATTAAAATAAACTGCAGATCCTAGTCCTTAAACACCCCTTCAGTGTTACCAAAACCTTACAATATTTAACTGTGAATGTCACCGAGATATTATGCAAATAAGACATGAGTGAAATTCACCGAAGCTTTAATTACCTTGAGGCAACCAGTACTATGTTTGGAGTCTTCACAATTACCCCTTAGGGTAACCAAAATACTTGGATAAAGGTCCGTGTACAATAGGTGAACAAAGGACTGCGGTGACCGCAGTGCCAATTCTACTAATATTTAAGCAACGTTGGCATTCGTGTGTCAGTCGCAATCTGTCAAAAATTTATTGAAATTAAGGATTTTTTTTTGTTGATAGAACCTACTTTGATGACGAAACGACAAATGCGAAAACTCGACATAGGACTAAATACAATCTTGACTAGGATTGCTCAAGTTCTATAGCTAAAATTGGATTGCATTCCTTGAAATAATACGTGCTACACCCTGAGGAATGCGTTGACACTAAGATTAAAGTTTTTTTTACCCAACTGCGGCGAAGTCCAGAAGGAGGTTTATGTGTTTGACCTGTGTGTATGTCCGCTGGAGGTACTTTTCTTAAAAAAACAAAATGGCGATCATGTGGGGTATAAAAATAAAGGGCTCGAAGAGTCTCTTTTTGCGGTCGGGTCTTTTTAACTATCAGGCAGACGTTTCCAAAAAATAAGTGTTTCTAATATCCAGTAGACTGCTTATCAGTACATCGTGAAACAGCCTCTTAATCTCCGAGACCTCTCGATAGCTGTTCTAATGGGTTATGTTAGTTCCTCCAAGGTCAAGATCGTCGTTCTGGGACCATCGTAACAGTGATAAGGACCATTTGACAAAGCCAAGGTCGCCCGTAAACTTCTCATAATGTGGTGTGTAATTAGTTCGGAAACTTGCCAGCATTGGTTGTTTGTTGTACAACAAGATTTAGTGCTGTTAGTGTTGGTATTAAACAGTAAATGTTTAACTTATCTAAACCAAGTGAAAAATAATAAATTATTTTTTTTAAAGATGTAATTCGGCTGTTATGCTATAACGAGATGACGGCGAATAGAGATGCTGTTATGTTGGTTGTAAACAGTAAATGTTTTACGTATCTAAACCAAGTAAAAAATAATTAATTAAATTTTTGAAAGATGGAATTCGGCTTTTATGCTGTAATGAGATGACGGCGAATAGAGATGCTGTTATGTTGGTAGTAAACATAAATGTTTAACTTATCTAAACCAAGTAAAAAAAGAAAATGGAGGGAAGGGCTCGAAAAATGGAATATGGGAGAGGGACGAAAGCTGCTACCGAAAACAGCCATCAACAGAAAGGGTCAGAAATGTAAGCAAAATGAAGAGGGAGACGTTTTCCCAGCAGTGAGACAGCGTAGACTCGCTACGTAGATAGAAAGAAATAAAGAAAAATAATTTATTTGCGCCAAGCATGACGTATACCAAAAAAAAAATCAAATTTACAAAAGTTATGCAATTAACTCCACTCTCATCCCACCTGCCCCCTTCTACCATCGGACATCTAGACGCACTGCAAGTTACCATCCCTACCTTGTTGCTGTTCCACCAATTTGCACTAAACGTTTCCAAACGTCTTTTATAATGCGCACAGCAAAGGAGTGCAACTCTCTGCCTGCGTCTGTGTTTCCGAACGCATACAACCCTAATCTCTTCAAAATTAGAGTGAACAGGCTTCTTCTAAGTAAGCTCGCTCCATCGTCGACTTTGTCTCTGTCATCTATGACCTAGACTAGAGTCAAGAGCAAACCCATATTATTATTATTATGCTTTTTTAAATGAGAAGAAATGCATCACCTTCGCGCAAAACGGCTATCGCTCAGCATAATCCTGGGACTCTTGTGCGAAACAGAGCCACAGCGCTGGTTTTCAGCGACAACCGGTGTTGATAGATAGAAACATCTATCAACAGGTATAGTTATAATGCTGGAGTTTCATCTTGTCAAATTCAGCGAACCATTCGATATTTATAATGATGAGAAACATAACTAAGCAAAGTTGGCAGCAAGGCGAATCATCCTGATCCACCGCACTAGCACTTGCTAAGATCATATTTTGATGCATTCGTTTGAGATCGTGTTTTATAAAACAATAAATTTTGCCCGCAACTTCGTTCGCGCATATCCCGTTTTTTTCCCGTCCCCTTAATAATTTCTGGAAATCCTCTCTTAGTGCCGCCCTATTGTCCCCATGGAAGCTACATGCCAAATTTCAGCTTTCTACGACCAGTAGTTTCGGCTGTGCGTTGTCTGTCAGTCACTCAGTCACCAGTAACAGAAGAATTTTATATATTGATATCTTCTTAGGCTCGAGACGAGATGCTGAACGTGATCTGTGTGTATTAACTACATGCATGTGATTCCGCTGCAATACAGACCTTATTATAATATTGCAAACATCAGTCTGCATGCAAAGTGTGGGTAACTCGCTAACTTCGAAACTGCAAGTTTATCTGTAACATTAATGGAACAAGTTTGTAATTAGCGTGTTCCTGTGGTAATTGCAATTTAGACATCTTCTGTACTTAGGTACATGTGCAGACGTCTTTACTAATTGGGTGATACCCACGCATACAAATACATCAATAAAGGTGCAGTCAGTAACCATAAATGAAAATTCAAGGTTCCCAACATCCGTATGGAAAAACGGTACCCGTATAGGATCACTCGAGTGTCTTGTGTATGTCTGTCCGTCTGCCACAGCTAATTTTCTACGAAACTACTGGACCCATGCACTTGTACTTGTACACAAGTGAGTTGAGTCACTTTTGGGGGAAAAATAAAATAGAAAAGTATTTCAAACTGTGCCGTGTGACATCTCAAATGAAAGGTTTTGTGTTGAGTCCCAAATATATTTTTTCCATAATTTAAAAAAGAAAAATAGTATGAGTTATTCAAGAAAATTCATGAAAATTGTCAATATCCTCCGTTTCTTCGAAACTACTGAGCCTAAGAAAAAAATACAAATACAGATATTGCTATTTTACTGACAGGACAATCTATATGAAGTTTATGGTTCGAAAATTACATGTTGTGTTCAAAACATATAATTCGTTCCGATCCCTTTGCACGCGAGTCCGACTTGGAAAGACCCTGTTTTTGTTGTAATTTCTCTTTTCGATTAAACACACCATATTTTGTCACATTTCATTTCAAAATTATTAATAACTATCCGATTTCTGGCAATAGGTACCATTAACACTATATTAAAGATGAGATTCGTTATAAATAGCAACCTTATTAATAGTGGCACAGCTCGTAAAATGTTACTGCTCACAGAATGGTACATGTCTTTGGACAGGCATTGCGAGGAACGAAGACATAGAGTTGATGGATGAGACAAAAGTTTTTACTTTATGGAATGACGGTTGAATTGTATAATTTGACCACTACTACTATTGTAAGCTTGGCTATTGGCTTGACCAATTAGCGACAGCCACATACGTCATCCTAATGCTAATATAACCTAAAAATTGTATGGCAAACCCGCTCGCATCGTTGCGCCGACAGAGGGCGCCTACTGTTTTTATCTAACTTAACGCGATTATCGCGTATTTGCGCGATAATCGCTTTGCATTAGGTCGATGCCTTAGACATTACTGGGTTGATAGTTTTAAGAGCTTCTCGTACTAACACCTACTGAGGACCAGAAGTTGTCTCGTTATTAATAAATATTGTTATTATTATTTCTATTCAATACCCCCTTAACTGCAGCTGCATTTGAAAAAGGATTTGAATTATTTTAAACTTGCTTACTTCTTATAGAAAACATAATTTTATTCATTTTACTACAATCACTATTTGTAGGTAATAGTAGTATCTGAGAATAACCGACTTATTTACTGAGGATCATCTTATTCTTGCAAACACTTAATCTTCCCAAACAATGCTCCAAATCGTGCGTCTAACACCGAAAATGCCATGAATAATTTAAAATTAGTTTAACTAAATTTATAAACCAAAAAAAAATCTAATATGTTTTTTTTTTATTTAAATTTAGTTAATCTAATTGCAAACTGATAAAATTATTCAAGACTTTATTCATCTAGCAGGAATATGAATTTCGGTACTCTACTTATAATGTCCTCATCAATAAAATAAAGTGGCCATCCTCGTGATACCATACCTACTTTTAAATCCATACGGGTGTGTAAATCCGTAAGTATGCTTTAGAGCGATAATAAAGAGAGTTATTTATATCCTCGCTCCTCCTGCGTCGAGTACTTTAGGCAATTACAGGGCTATTACGTCAACGTTCTTCAAACATCCTGTATGCGGGGTCGTTGACACCAGGTGACGGATTTTCATTTGCAAAATTAAGAAATGACGATTTTCTGAGTTTTATCTTAAGGATTTGCTGTTCTGAACATGGGAGCTTTATCTCGAACGTTAAACAGTTTCATAGAATACTCATTTGAGCTTTTTGTAACAAAAAAATGTTTTGCTATTTGCTTACTGATTTAAGTGGGTCAATGACCGTTATTGCAAATTTATCTGGCGTCGACTATACCAGCGAATACTATTATCTAAATGCCGAACTATAAGGGATTGATCACGTGACATTTGACAGCGTTTGTCAATCCTATTCATTTTTGACGTTGCGGAATTTGTTCGAAAGAGTCACCGCGGCCCTGGAACGCAAAGGGATTTAGAAGGAACACGGATGGGTTTTAGTCAGTAAGAGTCTGACACGCCCTTCTGCTCCACCCAGAGCGGAAGAAGTCATTTGATGATTTCCCATCCTTAAAAAATAAAAAGCCGTTCTTGTTGTTGCGACCACAAGTTTTTTCTGATAATGGTGCCGTATTTCATCAGGCAAATCATTTTACACAAAAAAGTAAAAGTTAATTCTTTAGTGGATACAGAATGTTTTTCGTTTTTCATTTATTTTTTAGTTTTAAATTTGAAGGAACTTTGCCGCAACTTGCGGTTCTACATCCATGGCAGACTAATAAAATGTCCCTATAAATAGCGACCACAAATCTCAGAGTCGATCGGAAGAGTCGATGGAGAAGTCTCGCACTACTTTGTAACACTTAAACTTGATAGTAATTGGCGACAATTTAATCATTCTATCAACAATAATTTCTTCACGAATAAAGCGAAAGAAGGAAACAATAAAATAGACATTTATATATATATATGTATAACCCAGAATAAATTAAGTGGCAAGTGAATGATGGTTAAAATTATAATTTTCATTTTAAAAAAATCTTCGCAGTGAAAGTCGCTACAAGGCCCTTGAAGAATATGTTGAACGCCATTACATAGTTGAAAACAAATTCAAATTATCTACTTTAAATAGAAAGGATAAGTTGCTCTACATTGCAAACTTATTATCTACAGGACCATTATAAATTTAGTCAGAAATTTCAAAACTTGCTTTAGTAGCAGACTGAATAACGAGTAAGTCTAACAAGCTAGGTTCCAGAACTTTCAACAATTCCAGCAGCTTAAGTATCAGTCGCTCTAAAGGATTACTCCAGCCACCATAACAATCAAAGCATTTCATGTCATTCTCAAGTCATTCATAATCATTATCATCATTTCACCCGAAAAACGTCTATTGCCCAAAGCGTCACCACAATGACCCATGCGTATAGCTTCCAGCGGATTCCCGCGACCTTCACCAGTTCATCGGTCCACCTTGCGTCGCCACTCCAGAACCATTTGACCCCACCGACTATCTGTTCGAGCGAGCGATTCTTTGTGCTCTGGCGGTAAGTTGTCTGGGTTTTCCTGACAGTATAAATGGTACCACTATCAACCAAGCTTACCATGGAGTATCGTGTTGTCTAGCAAATAGATTGTTTGTCAGATATAAATACTGGTACCTACATACAAACGGGGTGAACCTATTCACCCCGTTTGTAGGTACCCCATCCGTATGTAGGGTTCAATCGAAACAAAACCTTGTTTGTAGCATTTACGGTCTCTAATTTTATCAAATAGAAAAAAAAACCGTTGCTATCTTAGAAAACCAAGAATACAATATTACAGTGAAACCCCTATCAAAGTTTCGTTTTGATTAACCCCTCTGTTCCTATTTACCCGGTTTTTTCACGGTACACATAAGGTATTACATTTTCAAAGAAAATAACGGTATTCGGCTGCATCCGTTTAGACTGGGAGCTAACCCCAATATATTTGGGAAAAGGCTTGGCAAGCAGATTCATGAATTGTAATATTTTTTGCAATGCATATCTGTATACGCAGACGTGTATTAAATACATCCATCACGCACGGGAGGCTTGTGACGCGAGCATTGATAACGAGTGTCAATGTTCCGAGAGGGCAACACTCCCTAGCTACCAGTGTGCGGGGTAAATGTTTGGGTAGGCTGGCAACATCATGTTACTGGTTACAGTGACCTGTCTGACTTGACTTGATGTAATGCCTATTTTCGTTATGAAGTGAAACAGGATTTTGTATTCTGTGTAGTTTCTAGGAAAAATTCCGAGAGTCCACTCATCCAAAGATAAGTTCCCGAATTCTACGAAGAGGAGACATTTTCGACCATTGGTTTTGTCAGTGACGAAGTGGTAACGCGAAATTGCTTAGAATACGTGGAAAATCACTTGATTACTTCAAAAGCTCGTCTTTAAACCACAAACTTCTAAGCATCGGGCAGTAATTCCCGTCGCCTTGCGTTCTTTGAATTTCATTAAGCCAGTTCGATCTAAGACTGCGTTGTTGGTCACGCTACTGTTGAGCATGTGATCCTGGGTTTCTTCCCGTCACCCTCATCTTTCCAGGGCTCCCGGCAGACTCCGTCACTAGACAAGTGTTCGTGGGGTTGACAGTAGGGCGGCATATCAACAACTTCCTTCTTTGATCTTCTTTGTTCTTGATTGTGGAATTTTTCTCTGCGATACTGTGACTAAATCAAAGATTAAGCCCAAACTTCTTGTGTGGAATAAAGAATAAGAAAATATTAACTACTAGGTTATTTATTCTTATTTTTTATTGCACACAAAAATATACAGATACAAATGTAAAAAGACACCATACAAAGGCGAGTTTAATCCACAATTGAATTTTCTTACAGAACATCTCAGTGCAAAAGAGAAATTTGCAAAATAGGAATCTACCTAAGTACACAACAAAACTGAAAATACATAAAATTAAAATACTTACATAAATAAGTAAACTAAATAAATATGTGTGCAGCACAAATTAGGCACATAAACATAATATCCCGGGCAAAACGTGATTGGTTATTTTTCATCTGGTATTTCTTAGATACAACCTGGATTCTGAAGCTTTCGCCCTGTTGATGGCAATGCCACCCCCACACCCCCCTTACATGGGACATACACATAACTGGCGAAATATGGGTGCACTGTACAAGTTCACCTGTTCCTGACCCTAACAAGCATCATGTTTTGTTTTGTTCGGAGAAAAGAAGATTGCCCCAAGATCCCTGTATCCTCCAGGTTCATGAAAGGTCACCGACCTCCTACTTAATAGAGCCTCCTCAAACGAAGCCGACTGCGGCAAATTAGCCTTTTATTACTCGCGAAACACGTCGAGATTACGTGTCAAGTGTAACGCACAGATACGATATATTTAGAGCTGGTTAACACGTCTTTTGCATAATCTAAACTGAAGTATACAAACACAGGTCATTGGCCTGTTGTTATAGATTTTCGAAACTACATGTCGTGATAGGTTATTGGTAAATCGTTGGTACATTAATAATAATTTCTGGGCGATTCTCAAGCGAGGAGAAAGACTTTGAAGTAGATTTCAAACGTATCTATAATACCAATCTATGTTTATATTACGGGTAATGCTAGAAAGTTAAGTAAACTTAAGTTTACCCAGGTATAACTAGTATTACTCAAGCCTTATGGGTAAAGTTCGAAAATTATATCAACTTTAATTTGTATTTGGCGTTTACATTTAGGTCTACCCAACACCCCTAATAGTTTCGCCATGTCCGTCTGTCTATCTGTCTGTCCGCGGGTTAGCTCAAAGACGCTTAGCACTAGAAAGTTGAAATTTGGCTTTTTTTTTATAATCTTAAATTTCGTTTGTGGTTCGTTTCGACTCAACGCAGTCTTAACTAACATGAACAACGAAAACTCTGCATAACCATCTGAAGGATTCAAATAAATACATTTGACACGAATTATTTATCTATATTTAGCCGAAATGGCATGTTTTTAACCGACTTAAAAAAGGAGGAGGTTCTCACTTCGGTTGTTTTTTTTTGTGTTTGTTACCTCATAACTCCGTCATTTATGAACCGATTTGAACAATTATTTTTGTGTGTGTGTGAAAATGTGAAAGGATATATGTACGTCTCGATTGGTCCCATAGAAATTGATCAGAATTGCATGTTTTACTTTCCTGTGACTTTCCAGTGGTGTTGATAGGTGGGGGGTACCACTAAAAATGCGACTTCCAAAAAAAAACACTACTAAATATAGAATAACTTTAATTTCGAAAGTCGGATACCTTTTTTTGTATTTTTTTTTTCTTATTTTGGCGTGCAACTACGGAACCCTTTACTGTGCGTGGCCCGATACGCACTTGGCCTGATTTTTGTTTGTTTGAAGGGGAAAATCTCTAGAAGTCCTGATTTGATTTTGGAATTTCTTTAACTTATCCTGTAGGATAGGTCAAGGAAGAATTGATAAATGCAACATTTTAAAACAAAAGGGGAATGCCGATTTTAGGCCTTGCGATGCCCAAGAAATTTAATTTAATAAAAAAATGTAAATTTTACGTAATTAACTCTTCTATTCACGACGCGATACACGCAGTAACATTTTTTAATAAATAATAAATATTGAAACGATACAACGAAATAAACAGACATTTGCTAGGTTCCCAATTTAAAATCCGGGAAAAAATAAAGATTTGTTGCAATACATTGATTTGACATTTACACATATTGTACTTTATTTATTTGTCCTTTTGTTTATAGAAGTCCCAATGCATTCGATGTTACTTGTGGGGCACTCAGGGCCTAAATCACTATGGCGGCTTGGCATCCCCCTTTGCTAATCTAATTTTAGTTAAGTTTCCGCTGCATAACTAAAGGTTAAAATCAATAAAAAACAAAGAACTCTATCACGTCTTGACCATTTTTTTAGAATATAAGGTAAACTAATTTGTGCTATATAATATTTTATTGATAAAACTACAGTCGTTTCAATTAAATCAAATTAATTGAGTTCGATAACGCATGGCCGGGCGCGTGATTCGATGGAAACTCTTTGACATTTACTCTACGAGTATTGAGTAGGTAATAACCAAAGAGATTTCTAAAGGAAACGTGATATTTTACCGATAAGATAAATTAAAATCTGTCGAGTGTAAGGTACTATTTTTTGAGAATATGTCAAGATTTTCGTAGTAGTGTGCCAAAAAGCGCGTTGCTAATTTATAAAAACTTTTTCAGAAAAAAATTAAACCGACTTCAAAATAAAAAAAAAAACACTACTAAGTCTTACTTCCTATCCTACTAATATTATAAACGCGAAAGTTTGTATGGATGGATGGATAGATGGATGTTTGTTACTCTGTTACGCAAAAACGACTGAATGGATTTTGATGAAATTTGGCACAGGAGTAGATTATAGTCTGGAATAACACATAGAATCCTTTTTATCCCGGGAATATGTTCCCTTGGGATAATTTTCGACAATCACGCGGGCGGAGCCGCGGGCAGCAACTAGTATAAAATAACTCTAATTTCGGAAGTCGGTGTTTTTGGTTGTTTCTTCGTATTTTTCGAGATTAAAGTTATTTTATACTTTGTAGTGTTTTTTTTATTTGGAAAATCGGTTGTATTTTTCTGTAAAAAGTTTTTTATTTTACACTTTTTAGTGGTCACAGGAAAGCAAAACACGCAATTTCGTTTACTTAGATGATACAGTTTCTATTTCCTCCAGCTATTTTGATTTAAAAACCAAACTACTGAACCGAATTTTATGAAATTTCTATGGGACCAATCGGAGCGATATATCCTTTCACATGATTCATAAATGACGGAGTTATGAGGTAACAACCATACAAAAAAAAAATACAACCGAATTGAGAACCTCCTGCTTTTTAAAAATAAATGAGATAAACAACCTATTGCACATTTTATTATAAACCCAATGACCCGGTGAACTACGTACCCTAAAATTGATTTGGTTGTTTTATTAAATTATTCGGACAAAGATATATATATACCTATCCCCCTGAAGTGCAGGGTCACGCGTCAGGCCACGCTTCGTCAAGCACTCGCTTACGCAACCACTAACGGTTCACGGTGGTTGGAAATTGTTTTATAAATATCAATACCTATGACATTACTCACCCACTTCTCGACTATCGGCACGTTCCTGCAGTTTTTTCATACTTCTATTCGCAAACAAAACATAAAGTCAGTGAAGACGGCCAAAAAGTGGATGACTTGGTAATTCTAAGCAGCGCGCCGCGCCCAGACTTGTTTTCTATATTCAACCCACCAACTGTGTGGTAAAAGGTATTTATTTGTTTATTTATGGAGAGTACTGCCCACACATACATATATAAATACAGGTATCAAAATGAATTACATAGATTAAAACGAAATGAATCGGTTACGCAGTCCTAACTTAAAACATTTTAGAGAAGGATATTAAATATTATAACAAATATATTTATATTAAAACTAATCTATTGACATTAAATTAACTTTTGTGAGATTGTAATATGAAAATGATAATTTACTTATTTAGTTTATAAGAATGACATAATGTATACTTAATAATAATATATATTTTTTTTTAATTATTCTATATCAACAAATTATGTGAATAATGAATAATGATAGCATGTTAAATAAATTAAAACCTGTCGCCTATACATTGCTGTGCCCTAGCAGGGTTCATTGTTTGGAACTATCATAATGTAACAACCTGTAAACAACATGAAACGCAATAAATGAATATGAATATGAATATGAATATGAATATTATATTAGAACTAAAAATATTAAGGTTAATAGGTGTATTTAATTATGTCATAAGGCCTACCAATATTATCGTGTCCACTTGAATAGGTTAAAATCAAATAGACCACCTTTCTTTTTTAACCTTCACTATACTCTATCCGTTTAGATAGTTAACTAAAGGTAAACAATCTTGATGTGTCTTTTTACACAAATTCATATTAAACAAATAAACTACTTTTCAAACTTATGGTTCAATTGATTTAGTATTCGTTACTGTTGTATTTACTTTGGTTTTTACTTGCATTTTATTTTTAAACTGAGTTTTTAAGTAAAAAGTTACATCAAGATTGTTTACCTTTAGTTAACTACCTAAACGGATAGAGTATAGGTTACATTAAAACCACCACCTACATGTTCAACAATAAAAAAGGTAAATACAAAAAAAAGCAATAAAAACAACTTGAACACTCTCAAATATATTTTCACCTGTTCCATTAAAAATATTAACATAGAAAAGAGGCAATTTACGATCACCTCATTATGTCATTATGTGGGCTTTAATATCGTGCACCAATATCGGTATTTTTGAATATTTTTATTACAAATAGGTGCCCTCGTGAAAGAAATAAATACAATTATAATAAAACTAGCTGGAGACTGTTTTATGGTGTAATGCTATTAAAATAGAAACCGTCTACACTAAATGTTCGATTTGCGGTGACCTTACAGTTGACTGAAGGTTATTCACAGTACTAAAGGGTTAGTTTACAAATCTTCTCCAGCTTTTTATTGAAAAAGCTACAGAACTTCCAAGATGGATCGAGTATTAACACAAACAAAAAGTGCAGGTGTAGCTATGATTTTAATCCGAAGCCAGGTTCACGTTCTAACTTAAAAACCGGCAAAGTGCGAGTCGGACTCTCACACGAAGAGTTCCGTACCATAAACCGAAAAAACACCATAAATCTTGTATAGGAGCCCTCTTTAATGTTTGATTTAATTTACTTTTTATTATTTGTAGCGCGAGCGGCAATAGAAGTAGACACTCAGTGAAAATTTCAACTGTCTGTCTATTACAGTTCTTTAGATACAGCCCGCTGACAGACAAACGGACGGACCCTAAAAAGCGTTCGACATTCAAAGTCTAAAAGTTATCAACATGTAAATATAAGTTACAAGTGTTTTCGACAGTTTGCGACTGCCATGCGAAAGCGAACGCTTCTAAATACAAGAATTTACTCAAAAATGTTGATTTTTCTTTAAAAACGGGTCTATAGGATGACTATCCGCTCTAGCAGAGAGGAAAGCACCGGAGTGAAGCTGTGCCAATATTACAGTGTGCCAATGGAATTGCATAAAATCTTTGCTCCACTTCGGTGGACAGGGATTTGCGAACTAGTTTAAAAAATCATACAAAACCGGGAAGCAGAGCGAGGCAGCGGAGTGTGGAATCGAAAAGGGGAAGCGGATAAAAACGACCTCCCTCTCAAATAACTCGTCACGTGACCTCCGCACAGTCCGCAACTCCGCTCCGCACTACTCCGTTCCTCCGCTCCGCTGCCTCGCTCCGCGTCAATAGACAGCGCCTTAGTCTTTCTGCCAAATATCAAATAAGCAAAGGTAACGTTATAATTCAAGAGATAAAACTGATTACAAAAACTGGCATTTTATCCGTCGTACAACTTAATAAACATCTCAATGCATATTAATTTTATGCATGACATTCTCCGCAATGAGTGTAGGTGGGGGTCTTGATCGAATAGATCTTGAACTATGAACACAACCTTCGAGGAATGCCACGCTATTTCATTATCAGTTTCCTCAGCATGTAAAGACTGGTCACCCATCCAATGTTTTATTAGCGACATACACAGCTGCTTGTGAGTATAATAATCCAATTTCATGTCCGTTTGAAGGAATCGTCAGGACAAAGGAAAAAATCCTCTAATAATGTCAAATTATAAGTAAAGGTAGCTGTTTTTTTTTGTTATTAACATGTGTTTGTGTTGTGTTAACGAACTTGACGCCTATCGGCCAGATTGGTCCACACTTGCCCAAAGCCGGGAGGAATGGATGGAAGAAAGGGAGGCCTTTGCCCTGCAGTGGGATACAACTGGCTAAAATAGAAATAACAAGTGTTGTCTCACTGCTGTAAAGAAAAAGTTAAACGTGATGAAATAAATTTTATTTGGTACAAAGTCACCGGGTCATCTGGTTATATAAAATGTTCTCAATATCATTGACATAACTTTGGCTTATCGATTTCGTTGTCAAAACAAAAGGCGTATAAATTAGGGCAATCTTCGTTTTATTGCAAGTTTACAAGAATGAACTCATTTCTTATTACGTTTGCAATCAAACATCGTATCTCAGCTGTTGAACAAATGTTTGAGTTACTTATAAAAGGTATTTAGAGAGTATATTTTTTATAAGGTTAGATCTAGATATATTAAAAGTTTTCGTCGAATCGAATACCAAATACTTGCTTCTTGAATAAGGAAAACAAGCTTTTATTTAAGTAAATAAATATTCCCATATCTTTTTATCGGACTCAGGACCTTGATTTTTATACACCTAATAGGGACTATAGCCTTTTCAACTTGCTAAATCCACCCGGTTCTAAGAAAATCAGTGGTGACACAAGGACAAACAGACGGATAAGAGAGTGATCTTATATGGGTTCCTGTTTTTTACCTTTTGAGGTACGGAACCCTAAAAGTAGGTACAAAATGTAATATCACTCATCAAATCACTTTTCATATGGCCTTAAGAACACCATTGTATAAATGATTTGGTAAGTTAAAAGTTCAAACAAGATGGTGCTATCTTGTTTGGTTAAGAAGTTCCTATGGCCATCTTCCGACTGCATCATCGGACCAGCCCCATTTTATTGCTTCGTCTCCAAAACTATATAACTTTCTCAAATTTAAGTTTAATTGGATGCCAGAAAATGCTTGGAAACTGTATAGATAATGTGTCAGTGGACTGCGAACGAAGCAAATTAATAAAAATATTGAATAAAATAACAATAATAATAATACAAAAACTGTAACCCCAACCTTCAAATCCTGATTAGATCCTCAATTTCAGGGATACAAAATATGCCTCACAAATTGCCGGTAGGAGTGGAACTGCCTGCCCGGGGCACTATGCCTCTAAATAAATCGTGCCTGGGAAAGAAAGGTCAAGCCACCCTCACCAGACACTAACGACATCAAACAAGAACATACAGAATGCCAACTACCAACAAAAGAACGATGATGAAGATGAAAAACTCGAACTGAAAGTGAAGATGACCTGAAGACCAATCCAGTTCGATCCAGCCCGTCCCCAGCTGTCCCCCCCCCCCCCCCCCCCCCCCCCCCCCCCCCCCCCCCCCCCCCCCCCCCCCCCCCCCCCCCCCCCCCCCCCCCCCCCCCCCCCCCCCCCCCCCCCCCCCCCCCCCCCCCCCCCCCCCCCCCCCCCCCCCCCCCCCCCCCCCCCCCCCCCCCCCCCCCCCCCCCCCCCCCCCCCCCCCCCCCCCCCCCCCCCCCCCCCCCCCCCCCCCCCCCCCCCCCCCCCCCCCCCCCCCCCCCCCCCCCCCCCCCCCCCCCCCCCCCCCCCCCCCCCCCCCCCCCCCCCCCCCCCCCCCCCCCCCCCCCCCCCCCCCCCCCCCCCCCCCCCCCCCCCCCCCCCCCCCCCCCCCCCCCCCCCCCCCCCCCCCCCCCCCCCCCCCCCCCCCCCCCCCCCCCCCCCCCCCCCCCCCCCCCCCCCCCCCCCCCCCCCCCCCCCCCCCCCCCCCCCCCCCCCCCCCCCCCCCCCCCCCCCCCCCCCCCCCCCCCCCCCCCCCCCCCCCCCCCCCCCCCCCCCCCCCCCCCCCCCCCCCCCCCCCCCCCCCCCCCCCCCCCCCCCCCCCCCCCCCCCCCCCCCCCCCCCCCCCCCCCCCCCCCCCCCCCCCCCCCCCCCCCCCCCCCCCCCCCCCCCCCCCCCCCCCCCCCCCCCCCCCCCCCCCCCCCCCCCCCCCCCCCCCCCCCCCCCCCCCCCCCCCCCCCCCCCCCCCCCCCCCCCCCCCCCCCCCCCCCCCCCCCCCCCCCCCCCCCCCCCCCCCCCCCCCCCCCCCCCCCCCCCCCCCCCCCCCCCCCCCCCCCCCCCCCCCCCCCCCCCCCCCCCCCCCCCCCCCCCCCCCCCCCCCCCCCCCCCCCCCCCCCCCCCCCCCCCCCCCCCCCCCCCCCCCCCCCCCCCCCCCCCCCCCCCCCCCCCCCCCCCCCCCCCCCCCCCCCCCCCCCCNCCCCCCCCCAGCGACTCCCTAAGCTTAGGCCCGTACCCCACAGGGGGTGCCCTTAGCGTGTAGTCGCTTAGTTTGTAAGTTTTTTTATAAGCCCTGGCTGGAGGCTTTAATATTATATTAAGGCCACCACAGACAAGCCCGGTTAAGCAGTCGACAACCTTATAGGTTGGACTGCGAGAAGCCACTCATAAAAAAGCCTGAAGACCAATTCGTGTTCTTCAATTTTTCATTCAATCCTAGAAGGTACAACCTGGATATCTTTAATTCTAGAGTGAATAGGTTACTTCTAGGCAAGCGTGCTCCATCGTCGACCACATCATCGCTTTCGTAGATGAGATGGAATAAAAAATCTGGTCGCCATTCTCCAATTTCGTAGTTAAGATTTTGAAGTTGAGTTTGTGCTCTACTTTAATATGAAAACCTTAGTATTATAACACTAGTGCTTGGCACATTTTTAACGCTTATATTTAATACTGAAACGAGCCCAATTTAAAGCTTGTTTACAAAAGCCAAGCCCCTTGTAATCTACTGTGTTAACTGGGATCAGCGACACCGAAGTAGTTAAAATACCTAATGATAATAAATTAATAAGTGAAGTTTGACAATCTTCGAACTTTGACAGTCATTACGAGTTGTCAGAAGCCAGAAAATCTGACACCAGTCTTGTAAAGGGGTATCGTGTTATCCAAATACTGGGTAGTGGAGGTCAAATAGACAGATACTCCATGTTAAATACTGGTAGTCAGCTGAATCCGCTAAGATTGGAAGCCAACCCAACGTAACTAGGAAAAGCAAGACAGTGATGATAAATTAATTTATTCACAACTAGCTACCGCCCCCGGCTCCACCCGCGTGAATGTCGAAAATTATCCCAAGGGAACTTACTCCCGAGATAAAAACTATCCTATGTCCTTTCCCGGTACTCAAACAATCTCTATACCAAATTTCATCTAAATCGGTCCAGCCGAATGTGCGTGAAGAAATAACAAACATACACACACACTCACAAACTTTCGCCTTTATAATATTCGTGTGAAGTGTGATTGAAGTGAACCTTCTCAGTCAATTGCAAAGTGCACTAACTATCAGAACATTCAGCCGGTGCGCGTTAAATGTTCAGTGGGTGTAGTTCGAGATAGGGGCCTGTTACAACTAGTTAAGATTGTCAGTCTCGCTCGACATTATCGGGAATCGAGGGTCGACGAACTTTACCATTGTTAGTAATCAAGACCTTTTTTTCCTAATTTTAGGGGAAAAGACAGCTGCAGATTCCTTTTGTATTAGAAAAGCTAAAAGCTTCTTCAAGACTGCTTGGTTACTTGAAATGAGTTTTACATAGTTTTTTTTTTGTGTAATGTGTTTTTTGTTGAAATAGCGTTGAATTGAATCCTTCTGGTATAGTTTTTTATTCTAAAATGATGGCTTAATGGAGTGTGCTAGCTACCAAGTGTCAATTAATTTCATTTAATTTGCTTTACAGTTTGAACATTTATATTTTTCTGTGTCATGTATTGTAAAATAATTTGCATATCTACTACTGTATAAATTCAATTTTTAAAACTTATCAGTCTTCTTCTTCCCAGCTACAACACTAGGAAGTGGTGACGGGCGGGCGCTTTGGGGGACTGTCTTTATGTAGAACTTTGACGTTCAAAAAGTGCTGGCACTCCAGCCTAATTTGAATAAATGACTTTAGATTTTGATTTTGAAAAAAAAGTTGGTGAAGAATATCGTAGCTAGAAATACAAGGATTATGTTAGTAATATCCCCCTTTCCCTTTTCCTCTGTCTCCTTCTTATAGCTGCTGTTAACTTTAAGCTAACTCTGGAATAGACACAGAAGTTAACAATTACTGTTAAATTTCAAAAGGTGTAATTAGTATAACTTGACTAATCTGCGTTATCCCTGAAGGATTACTTGAACAGGTATAAAACATCCTAGATATTTTCACGGAAAAACGTATTTTAATCAAGTCCCGTAAGTCCATTAACCTCTGAAGATTAAATTTCAGTAACCATTGAACTGAACAAACCCGATGAAAAGATAAAAAAACTATTACATGAATGTTTACACACCAGAAAATAATAATGTGTCGTAAAATACAGATATTTCTGTCGCCTGTAATAAATCTTATCGAATGATCAGGACGAACGATTTTGAATGAAACGTAGGTAATTTTTTTGTAATAAAAACTGAACAAGTGCGAGTGAGATACGCATTTTTGGTTCCGTAGCTAGGCATAAACAAACATTAGTGGAAGCGATACCAGGATTTTTGTAAACATAAAATGATTTAAAAGAGTGTCCGTGGAGTTTCTTGCACGTTCTTCTCCATAGAGATCTACGCTTGCGAACGTGCAAATAGCTTCATGTTTTTGACGGACTGACTTTGACAATTCAAAAGTACCTGATAATGGTTTATTTGAAATAAATGCTTTGACTTTTGAATGTATGGAATTGTGTTCAAACAAAATAAAGTACTTCAATTTGTGGTCTGGGTACCTGACTGTCAAAACATGTACAGCGATAGTTTTGGATGACAAGCATTTTTTTCCAGACATTAGGTGTCAATCAAAGACAAAGTATTGCAAAAACACCCGAAAAATAAAAACAACCAACTGTTCAGAACATTACACGCGTAACTCGGCCGGTCGTGGAAAATTAAACATGTTAAAAAAAGCTTTTGCGACACAGCAGGATATATTTGTAAACCTTCAGGTAACTTTAAATCTGTCTTCCTGTCCGATGACACATAGCTTTGCCAGCAACGCATCCAGCTGTCAAAAAAGGTTCCCGTTTCTACCATTGACAGCAGAACCCTAAAAGACAGGTCGGTGTACTGCGAACAATGGGATATTAAGGCTGTATTTCAAGCCACAGTTTATGACTACCCCTGACCGCCAACGAAAATGCGAACGAGAACCTTTCTATAGACTTCCGCTATCAAACGGTTTTATTACAATTTCATAGATAACATCCTTTGATAGGTAATAATTGAGTTTTTATTTAGTAACAGACAATTTTTCTAAATAAATATAGTGACCGAGTTGCCCTTTTGGGGAGGCGTTGAACCCAGTCAAATCTCACTAAGTTTGGATGTTAGGATGAACCCGGATTTCAGGATCGTGTTGAAATCTGATTTTATTCTGCTAACCATTCGGGCAAATTTGACCTTTGTTATATTATTATGTTAGCCCGTGTAGCGTCTAGGTCTCTATTTATAGCGCCATTTTGAATTCCACCATTGCGGTCTGCTGTGAAATTGAGGTTGAAAAGGAAAATGTATGGAAAAGTATTTCGTATTGCGACGGTATCGCGGTGGGACGTGAGTGACGGTGTGCTGTGTCAAGTAGTTATTTTGCGTACAAAGCAAACTAATTAGAATATTAACTAAATCTATAGTAGTTCACCTTCGGTCACAAGAAAGGAAAAAGGGTTAGGTATGCCGCATCAAAGATAGGTTAATCCTGAGTAGGTTTTTAGACTGCATATTTAGCCTGTATTAATTTTCCGGTCAGTCATACTAAATTTTATAGTAAGTAGGTACCCTTAATAGATATTGAAAAAGAATAGCGGTCGCAACATGTTTCACGAAAAAAAAGGTCTTATATTATTATAATATATATATTGTATCAACAGCACAGCGTGCAGATAAATGGTTTTAGTTGTTTTAGTGTTTCAATGTATTTTATGATTGACATATTATTATTATTTGATTTTTTTTATTATTTCCATCAATTAATTATTTTATTTTATTATTGCTATCAAAATGTTTTGTTATTCTGTATTGTTTTTGTTAATTTTAAATTTATGCAATATCTAATTCATGTTTAGATTATGACTCTCTGTATGTGTCTTACTGTAAGTGCAGAGAGTAATTAAAGCTAAATAAATAAATAAGGAATTGCCTTGAATTGACGACAACTACAGGGTGTTACACTGATGTATGAGAACTACTCGATCTGACTCACGGTAATAATAATAATGTTTTTCATGTTTAAATTGATGAATACGACATGTCGAGACATCGTAAAACTTAGACGGCAGTGCAACGGCTTATCTCGTTAAATTATTTTATTATAATTTTTTATCGGCCGATTTCAATTAAAATGGCAACAACATTTTTGTGCATGTTTTTGCAGATCCAGAAATGTAAATTTATCTTGTTTTTTCGAACCAGTTTGCTGAGCTTGGGGTCCTAGGTTTAGTCCCTGGACTGGAATAGAACATGTAACAGAATTAACGCAATACCAAAAAAGGTGTCGGTGTACCTACTCATCATTAAAATGGTTTAACTATTTTAAAATCCGCTGTTCAGTGCATTTTGTCGAGTTATGTGGACATAGTATGGGGCAGTCGATTTCAACGTTGGTCCCCAAGTAAAAGTTGCTCATAATGATGAGTACAATGTCCTATTTTTAGGTATTGCGTTCTGTCTGTTACACGTTGTACATTACTTAATGGGGTTTTGTAGTAAGAATTTTTCAGAATGTCGCTTATGATTTTTCACTAATAAATCTATATTATTGGTTTCCTATATCTATCTATTCGCGTTCGAGGAGCTCGTGGCTAAATTATATCAGCCGCACGGGTCGATCTTCAAGGTTAAGCAACGCTTGCTGAGGTTGGTCTGTGGATGGGTGATCTTTATATACCGAGACTCCTCCGTGCCTCGGAAAGCACGTTAAGCCGTTGGTCCCGGCTGTCATTTGTAGATCGTTGGCAGTCGTTACGGATTGTCAGAAGCCAGATAATCTGACACCATTCTTGCCGAGGAGTACCGTGTTACCCAGTTAATGGGTTGTGGAGGTCTGGTAGGCAGCCGCTCCACGTAAAATACTGGTATTCAGCTGAATCCGGTTTGACTGGAAGCCGACCCCAATATAGTTGGGAAAAGGCTAGGCAGATGATGATCTATCTATTCGCGCATATATCCTGGAGTTAAACACAGGGCCTCAGATTTAGCAATCGTACTTATGAGCACTAAACCAACGTCAAAAGTCAGTGGTCATTAGGTTAGTCAATAATCTTAATTCCAGAAGCAAAATATAATTAATTCAAAGTCAATCGCGATTGACTAAATATGTACTGAACATAACTCTCTAAACGGGACTGATCAAATTAATTTCTAGAACAACTTAGATCTAACTTGATTGTGATAACTCAAATTGAGGAGACTATTAAATAACTTGACAATCAAACACATTTTCCATTGCCCAAATATTTGGAACATGGAACACACGAAAAAGCACTTTAACTATATCGTTTTACGGTTGCGAATACATCGCATACGATGATTGTAAGCAATTTCAACGGTAAATATATCTTGGTATTCAGATCCGTTGTTTCTGTCATCTCACCCTTCAAATTAGCGACTTATTGTATTTGGAATTAGGTTGGACTTTGTTTGGCGAGCTGTAATTAAAACGTGTCTCGTTTGTTATCAGTTTGAGAGTAAGCAAAGCTTTTGGTAATAGAACTTCTTCATCGATATTATTGGAGACCAGAAAAATTACCTTATGTTAGCTACAATGTTATGTAATTTTTCTTTATAACTTGTAATCATAGTACCCAAAGCCAGCCACTGTCGACCCAAAGCCAGACACAAAATGGCACAAAAAATAACTACTTATTCAAGATAAGTCCAAGTAGGATCCACCTTCTAGCAGGTCTCCTATCCAATTTGTTCAGAGTATGCACGATGAGAAAACAAATATTTTCACAAACTTTAACAAATGTTAAAATCTACGTATTTAAACGTAAGGATACTGATACTTATCACACACACCGGTCGATGTGGCAACACTTGGGGCAAGCCTATGGTGTTGATGAAAACTATTCCCTTACTTTTTCCAAATGTTGTTCAGAAGCGCTACCAAGTTGCCGAGCCATAAATAAAAAGTACTTCAACTTTAAAATATTATTATCAAGTCGATACTACGTAGTATGTAAATAAACCGTTTTCAAACATAAACCGGTACAGAATTAACTTTTATAACAAAGTTTATGTGACACTCAAACTGAGTTCTATCTGACGCTATGGTCACCAACCTGGAGATGAGTAAGGATCATATCTCCTGCTAGGTATGACGTGCCAGTGCGTTGTATAATGGGATATTGCTTCCCTTCTTGTATAGCTTGATTTGAAACCGTTGCGGAATTGTTCGAAAGAGTAACCGCGGTTCTGGAACGCAACGGGTACACACGGGTGGGTTTTAGTCAGTAAGAGTCCGACACTCTATCTCGGAGAGCGGAAGAAGTGATTTGATGACCTCTAAACTAAAAAAAGAAAAGAGATCAACTTTAAGCTCCAGTTTAGGGTGACCTCTGAGGTTTTTACCCCAATTGTGTACTGTTAACTTGGAGAAAATCCAGCATAACAAAAAAATGAAACATGAGCTTTTCTTATTACAGAATTGTCAAACTGAAGCCAAAAGAAATATATAAATATAGACGGTCCATCAAGTTTTATCTCGGAATACATCAAGATCCGATATTTTTTCGAGGAAAGATTATTAATACTGTACTGGGAATTGTGGAATCCACATAAATGTTCGACACTGAAGACTGAAGAACATTGACAGAAAGTTCCTTGACATGTGCATTTTTATTGCCCGGCTACTGAAATTGCGTGCAACTTTTATTCTAAAGGGATTCCTAGTTTTTTGTGATGAATTATTTAAAGATGTTTGGTGGAATTAGATGAACTCAAAAATTTGAATGTTTTGTGTTACATACTTAGTGGATGTATTTTGTTCAATCAAATTTAAGAAAGAGTCCGGTCAGCGACTGCAGGTCGTTTGTCATCGTAAGTAAGCCTGTCTTTCAACGGGATTGACTGATTTCAAT
The DNA here is from genome assembly GCA_002192655.3 of Mamestra configurata. Lineage (NCBI taxonomy): Eukaryota > Metazoa > Arthropoda > Insecta > Lepidoptera > Noctuidae > Mamestra > Mamestra configurata. Next base: position 54,446 of record NDFZ01005049.1, read on the forward strand.
GCGGTTTTTTATTAGAAATGTTTTCTGACTTACTGGACAGTAAGTCAGAAACTACGAACACTCTTTTATAAGTGTCTCGATAAGTGGTAGATAAGTAGTACGTAATTTTACAGGCGTCGAATTCCGAGTAACATTTATTTTCGTTTGAACCCCTATAAAACTATTTTTTCGATCAGATATTCCCTAAGTTTGTTGGTGATTTATCATAGTTTACTCCTGCCCACCCAAACTATAATATTTTTAATATGATTAGGCACACAGCCCACAGACACATTTAGACGAGAAGTGCCCAATCTCGTCAGAAGGTGACATTGTGACATATAATTACTTAGGTATATTCATGTAACTACTTGCGTCACACTATATAAACGGCATAATAGCTTGACGTTCTGACGTCTTTGCCAAACGACTTAACCTAAAGTCATTTTTTGCATGTCCATATTTATATGGACGGCAATGTCAATAATGGCCAAGAGTTCACATAGGCTTGGATTGTATAGTATTTAGTTAAATATTCTGTAGAATAGAATAGAAATAGTCTTTATTGTACAACATACAATAATTACATTAGGAGCTTAAATTGAAGGATGTGACTCGTCGCTAAGGCTTGCTTTATGGAAAACCAAAGAATACCTTAAACTGACTTGGCATAGGAAAGTATTTTCTAGCTCATACCTTTTTATCCATCATCATTAAAAAAGTCGCCAGCTTTCTTTGATGCACACAGGTGATCCAAGATAAGCTACCTAGACAGAGAAGCAAACTGGGGGAATACAAGTCCCCCCCTCGTCACAACTTTTTGAAACCCAGTGAGCATTTGCCTCCAGGTAGTGAATTGCAGTAGTCTGTTCGGAAAGCTCTGAATCGTTTGCGCACCCTTAGACCCTTCGGATACTCAATGTGAGTGCGGTGCCCCTGTCCAGGACATGAGACACATGTTAGAGTGCCCCATCATTGCCCATTCATCTTTTCTTTGGAGGATTTAATTAATGCCACCGATGCTCCACCCCCAGTCTTCATTCTCGATAGTAGCGATTGCGACCATTCGACCACCACGGCTTCGCTGTTAACTAGCCATACTAAAATGCAGAAGTAAGAGACTGTCTGTTTTTTTGTTACCTTTCTATCATGACTAAACCGCTTAACCAATTTTGATGAGTTTTTATATAGAGATAGATTGTAACTTGGAACCTCCAAGGATATTTTTGAAGGTCCCTTGGGATAATTCCAACTTTTAATACTATTTGCCTACGACCAAAACAAAAACGTTTGATGCCGAGCCCCCTTGCGTCGCTTTATTATCATCATGTGGTCATTCACATACAGAACAAACAACGCACACACCACGTGTGTCGCCAAAAGGGTGTCTTTATACAAACACTCGAGGATTTCCGGTCATAGCACTCTCTTTAAAGACGAGGAAATTGTCAGCTGCGTACTGAAAAACTGAGGTGAATGCACTCCTCGATTAATGGCTATAGGAAGATTTAAAACCGATGACACGCTCTTTAACGCTTTGAAAAATGCCCCGAATGAAGACCTGCTAACGAAATAATCAGAAACTTATAAGTAGATATTAAACAGGGAAAGATGAAACCATCTTCAGAAATAAGTAATATTGATCGTTTTTCTATAGATTACAAAAATAAATACAAGTTTCTGAATGAAAATATGGAAAAAAAAATCAGGCCTGAAGAAAATTTTCAAAAAGTCCAGCGGCAGTTACATAAATGTTAAATACCTTCTTTATAACTTAATATAACCTACCTTTTTACGGGAAATCATCAAATGACTCCTTTCGACTAAAACCCACCCGTGTCCCTCCAAATTCACGTTGCGTTCCGGGGCCGCGGTAACTATATCGAACAAATTCCGCAACCATTGAAAAACCTACACTTGAATATATAAAAAAAAAAATACTCCGCTGAAACCACATTAAAGGAAGACTAAAAAGCGGTATCTCCAAAAGTCTAAGCCCATTGAGTAAATCGCCATTCGCCTCCCTCTTCAGTCAGTCAAACAAACGAATTATCTCGGCAAACCGATGATGACGTCACTGAAGAGGCTTGACTTTGAACCGCAATACAAAATAATACAGAAGGAACACTTATTTACATTAAAACTTATGGTGGACGCAGCACCTTGCCAACATTCATTCAAAATGCTTTAGTTCCCTCAACAGTGTGTAATGTTTACTTTGTTAAGAGCGGTTACGCACTGCACCCGATCCGAATCCGCGAAAACACGGATTTAAAAATTCTGAATGAATTCGGATATTGCTTTTCGCACTGCATATAAATCGAATTCGTGAAAACAAGGATCTAGAGTGTAGAAAACTTGGACCGAATTCGGATATTGCTTACGCGCTAATCGCAACGCGCATCTTTCGATATGTCCGATTTTAATCCGAGGTAATTCGAAAGCGTTCATATCAACTATACTACGAATACTTCGGTCCGTCAATATTTCTTTCCAACTTGGAGACTCACGGATGACGGAGCGAAATCGGATGACGGAAGTCGGATCTAGTGCGTAAACTACCATACATACAAGTTCCATGACTTGTTTCATGATTTTCACTGTTAGGCAAAACCATGTTCACTCCCGCTATTTTATGTATTCTATCTTTTTTAAACCATGTTTTTAAGCAAATAAATATTATTGTTATTCTCATTCTCCTCATTCTTATTCTTATTCGGAACGTTATTTCACGGATTCGGATCGAAAGCAGTGCGGAATCGCTTTTATTGTTATTCATTTGAATAGGGCTGGTGTCAAAGACAGAAAGTAAAATGGTAGCTATATTTGGGACTCGCTCAAGACTAACAACAAATGATCAATCAATCGGCCTGCCTTCTCCTCACTATGTCGGGGTCATCTTCCACTCTAACCGGATACAGCTGAATACCAGTATTTTACGTGGAGGGAGCTACTGGCAAGCTGGTCTTGGCAATGCTTTTCAGATTGTCTGGCTTTTGACAATCTGTAACGACTTACAAAGATCTAGAAATAATAATAAACATTTATTTCGGAAGAGATTCCATATTTGTTAGTAACAATATAAACTTATAAACTAGTGTTAGTAAACATTTATTCTAAGCTGCGTGAGGCACGCCGATCCTGGGGAATGTCTACTTAAATGCGGTGCGAACACGCTTTCCTAGACACGGAAGACTCTCGATTTGTCATTCATTAAGGGTCACCCATCCACAGACCGACCTTGGCAAACGTTGCTTAAGCTCGATGATCAACCCTCGCAAATGTTATTCGACGATCTCCCCCGTGGCTCTGGAGAAATAGAAGAGAATCTGTCGGCAGATATAACGTGGCCTCTCACTGTGTCCGACATTGTCAGGAGTTAACCTTCTTGTCTGCCTACCCTTTGTTTACGCGAAGCAATGAAAGGGTGTGATGTGTAGCAACGGGGTCATTGTCCTGTGACGTCGTTCATAGACGTCGTGACTAAATGCTGAAGTCAGTGGGCGGCTACTGCTCCTATGTATTTTGATCGAGGATTTGATTAATTGGAACAGGTAGAGAAGTGCTATTCTGGATCTATGTGATAGCGTATATGATGTGAGCATGCAGTGCGTGAACTAGCTGTCAATCCATGCAATCACCGCACCTAAAGCTAGGTGGAGCTGACCTAGGTGAGCTTGCGCCCCATGACCTACAATGGTTGCAGTTTCGGCTGAAAAATCTTAATTACGTACGAAGAGGTATTTCTTTTTATTGGTAAAAGGACCTAGAAGAAACTACTGATTCATGAAGAAAAAACCGGCCAAGCAAGAGTTGGACCCGCGTGTAAAGGAACTCTCAAACCCCTGAAATGTCTCATGCTACAGCTTATTTTTATTTTTTCATTTTTTTTTTCTCAAAAGTTAACGTACTCGTACGTTTTTACGGATGTTTGGAACCCTAATTAACTTATTATTGCGCAAATACACAATTTCTGTGGAATAGGCCGTAGTAAAAACTAACTCAAACTCAAATTATTTATTTTAATTAAACCATTTACAGGCACTTTTGAATTGTCAAGGTTGGTCAGTAAAAAGAGATGAAGCTATTTGCACGTTCCAAAGCGTAGATCTCTATAGAGAAGAACGTGCAAGAAACTCCACGGACACTCTTTTAAATCATTTATGTTTAACGATTGATAAAATCATTTCCATAACTCGGAGACCTAGAACTACATATTATGTTTGCAGAAATTTAACGGCTATTCTTAACTAACAATGATAGAATTGAAAATCCATTAAAAATAATCACTTCCTATCATAGATTCGATTCTTGTGTTCGTACTTCCCGGACTACATTTTCAACAAATATACCTACGATCGAGCATCGAACTCTTGTCTTCAAAATCTTCGAGTTTACAACGAAATTGCCTTTACTGGCGCTTCGTTCATGGGGAATCACGTTTTATTGTCCATAAACTTATTTTATTCTTACATTGTCATCTTCCATTGTAGACTTCACGTTTTTATTATTAAGAATGCAAAGACTTCATGCTGTATTATTCATTTAAAGTGATCGGAATGACTGGCTTCATGTCGTATTGCTTTTATAACTGACAAGAAAATATGTCGCCAGTTGCTGCTTGCCAAACGGTTGTAGTATTTTTCAGTGGGAGTGTTTTTTCATTATTTCTGATAGTCTTGCGTTTGACCGCAATCTCATCTGATGGCAAGCGATGATGCGGTCGACGATGGAGCACGCTTGCCTAGAAAATTATATTTTTTTCTAACTCCTTCGCTAGTATTTCCTGATTAACTTCGTCTCAGAATTGAAGACAATTAGAGTGAACAGGCTTCATTTGGGTGATCTCACTCCATTGTCGACTTTGTCTCTGTCATCAATGACCTAGACTAGAGTCAAGAGCAAACCCTCCTCAAGTAAAATATGTTGAATCTTTTCTTTGAGAATCTTCGAATTTTATTACCTTGGCGCTCTTTTGGAAGTCGCCACTGCCATTCTGGCTTTTAGGATAAGCAGAGGTTGGAAATAGTCGACGGGTTTGAAGTATTCCACTTTTTTATCTGTATAATAATCATACCAACTCTACTCATTATTATTCAAACTAAAACAAAGTCAATCCAACCTAAATCCCTAGTTCTGATCAAAATAATTGCCAACTGTTGATAGCAGGTCAGACTACTGCTCAACCAGATAGCCCCCGTCCGCCGAGGACAGCTATTGTGCAAAGTTCAAACTGTTTCGAACTAACACTGACGGCCAAAGCGGTTGCGATAATATTTCAAGAAATGGAATTGGTGGATCGAAACTCAATGCATCATACCGAGACTCCTCCGTGCCTTGGAAGCAGAAAACATCTTTGAAAGTTGTTACGGGTAGTCAGAAACCAGAAAATCTAACACCAGGCTTGACAAGGAGTATTGTGTTACCGCGTTACAGGGGGGCTACTCTCTAAGCCCGAAGTCCGTTGTTTCGGGCTTAGTTGCGGGCGTATTCTAGTCCGTATCGTGGATGTCAGACAGGCGGTCGCTCAGTGTAAAATACTGGAAAGAGCCAAGCGTTGAGTTTTGTATGTGTCCTTCACATTTTCGCGATTTTTACGAAAAATAGGACACATTTTTGTGGAAAAAGAGGAGCTATGTCCATCAATGGACGTCTTTCAGGTGAGACGATGCTGATGAGTTGTCTTTCTGGAGACTCTACAGCCCAACTTCGTCAGGTCTTGCGTCTGATCATTGAAACGCTTATCAGTCGACGTCGGTAATTGCGGGACTATATGCCCGGTTTCTGAGGTACTTTATAGGTCGTTTATCTGTCCTTTAACGGTATTTGTCATAACGCCATTTGTTGGTTAGTGGTTAACGGCCAAATAAACGACCGGTAAAGAACCTCAGCAACCGGATATAACTGCTGTATGCCGGGAATTCAATAACATTCTTAAAGTGATGACTGACAATGTGACAGACATCGTAGAGTCTAAACCGCGAGGACTAGAAAAAGCATGCAATTTGGCATAAGGGTACCAAAAAAATTAAGGTGAACATAAAGAAAGGATTTTTGAAAATTAGAAGATAGTAGATAGGCAACAACACAAGGCATGTATGGAATTAAACTCCTTAGGCTTAAAGATAACATCGCTTACATATTATTATGTTTTAGTTTTCACTTTTAATAAATCTTATATTTAATATTCTCGTGTCACAATGTTAGTTACCATACTCCTCCGAAACGGCTTGACCGATTTTATGAAATTTTAGTAGGTCTGAGAATCGGCTACTATCTATTTTTGATACCCCTAAGTGATTGTTGAGTTGAGTTGTCTACCCCTAACATTTATTTTTATTTTTTGGACATTTTTTTTTTGTTTTTTTTTTTATAATTTGTCATTAAAAAAATACATACAACCCTAAATTTTCACCCTTCTACCACCAACCCTTATTTTTATAGCGATATTAGTACTTTAATTATTTTCTACTCTCGGCGGTCGATTGATCATTTACCACTCGATTCTTGACTATTTATCAGAAATTTAAATAGAATTGAAAAAATAGGCTATATAACATCTCGCTACGGCCAATAGGAGCCGATCATTCATGAAAAATGTGACGCAGACGAAGTTGCGTGGGTCAGCTAGTAAATATATATAAAACTTTCCCTAGTAACATTACCTACGCTTAAATTTCAATCAACCTATTATAAAGCCATTTATCAAGTACTTGACTATTCTAATTGTCCTCAAAAAACCTAAATGTGAGTAATGTGACTTGTAAATCAGTTTCGATTTGGTGTCAGACAATAGTATCATTCCTAAAATGGCCCTTACCTATTAACCCCAAACTGGCGATATGCTGGACTGGAGCAGATTGAATTCGTTAGCTATTCAGGTTATTATTCTGTGGTTATAATGGTTACCACCACACAGTGGGAATAATAATAGGGATGTTAATTTTATTAGAAGAACAAGATTTTTTGAGGTTAACAATTTGGAAGTGGTCCGAGGAAGATGTGATTTGATATTCGAAAAATTTAGTTAATTCTGTGCACGATACGGAAGTGAATCTCGTGGCTTAATAACAGCCGCACAGTCGATCTTCAAGGTTAAGTAACGCTTTACGAGGTCGCTCTGTGGATGGGTGACAAAACTCTTCCGTGCCTCGGAAACCACGTTGAGTCCTAACTGAGCGAGCCGGCTGACCAAGAGAGAACCGGGACCAACGGCTTAACGAGCTTTCCGAGGCTCGGAGGAGTCTCGGTATGTTAAGTTGGTCATCCATCCAAAGACCGACCTCGGTAAGCGTTGCTTAACCTTGAAGATCGACCTCCAAAACCCAAAAAAAACATACCAACAAAATTATAAGGCTAATGCTTATCCATCCCTTTTCAGATTTATATGTTAGTGGTAATTATATAGGCTACCCTGCTGAACTATGCACATACGTAAATAGGGCCGCTAGTGGAGAGCTGTTGACCGTAAACCTCGTTGGAATGAATCAATCACTTAGTTGACGGGAGTTGGTCTAGTGAAGATATCCCTTGACAGGACTCTGGGAGACTACAAAATAATTTTGGTGAATAGGTTTTCTGGCTAGTAGTAGCTTTATGACTAGAAATTTCATGATCGCACATGCGCTGTACAAATTTAATATGCACGATAAATAAAAGATATTAAATTGAAGGTCTCTTTAATTAATTTTCTTCTCATATGCTATGCATTTTTTGCTGCCGGCTGTCATGGCTGCGAAGAGGGGACCTGAGTTGTCCCACTGGGCGAAAGCACTAGGCACAACCTTCCTTCTTTCCATTCCTCCCGGCTATGAGCAAGTACGGACGAAACCTATCTGTAAGTGTGGAGCTCGTCTCAGCATACAATAATGTATAATTTAATTGATAACTTAATTCCGAATCAATCAAAACAAAGAACTACACTACATATTATTGAAAGGGTCAGCCCCTAATCCTTCAAACCATCAACATCTTTCACAGATCAATGCTCTAAAAACCTGCGAGACACTACGATCACTGGCGAAGCTACATTAGCTCCACATATTCGTATTTCCCCGGAGAGCATCGTGTTTACCCGACATTCGACATATTTGCATTGGAGATGGTTCTTCAATAAATCATTTGGAAATATGCGTCATGTAGCCGCGGTTGGGAGCGATTTGGAAGTAGCATATGAAGATAGAGATTCATTGCAGTAAAATGGAAAACGTTTTTATTTTTTAAAGTTCTTTTGAGAGACTTTGTTTTACATTGTGTAGTGATGGTCATTATCACTTAAAAACAAAGTTTGCCTCCGTCTGTTCCTCCTCTTACTTCTTTTAAATCTCTGTATGGATTAGATCCGGTTTTCACTAGGAGAAAGAGCGATAAACGAGGATGCCCGTGCGGAGCCGGGCGGTCAGCTAGATTAACTACAAAAGACACAAAATAGTTGCGCCATTTCTCATCGTTTTTTTTTATATTCCCGCTCCTGATATCGATTTCGCCTAGTCATAAGCAATGCATGCGATCTATGTCGGAGCGAGCCAGCCCAGAGGATGCCCTGTTCACTTTTCTTCGAAGGCTGGTGGGTCATACGTAGAAGGAAACATAGATACTAATTCACAGTTTGACACTTTGGCTAATTCAGAGCATATTAGTCCTCCTGACCGATTTCAGCAGCCAATCTGAGAGAGCCATTGGCACAGAACATAATATTATAGTGCACAAGTGTATGCGCATGCACTCACTCTGATAGTCAGATGGGACGGCAATCCGACACGACTGAGGACCAACTCACATAAAAATTAATGTAGAGGAGAAGCGCTTTATGACCAAGAACCATAAGTAGGTAGAATAAGAATATTTTATTAGTATTTAAAACATGGTACATTATACACAAGGTCTTATTTTTAGTATCATGATCTAACATGTTTTGCCATTTACTGCCATACAAATATTTGAGAAATTGTTCACACAAATAACGAATGTGATGTATTTATAAAACTAATGTTTTGTAGGTAGTGTAGTGTTCACTTTGATCACTAGTTTAGGGCTTAGGTTGTTAAATTAAACAACCAAATTCAGTAAATACGCTCAATACACAGTGTTGACACGTTCAGCCAGCACGGCGTGCCACGATATATGATTGCGCCATCACTTAGCTGAGCCATACATTTATTTGTGTTTACCACAGGTAGTACCTCAATCTAGGTATTTGACACCACTTCTTCTTAGCTACTCATTAAAGACCTTATCTACATAACTGTACAATTTAGGTTTCCTAAATCAATATTCACACTAAACAGCTCCGCCTTTAGACGATATCATGCAAATACAAGGACATTTCCAGATTTAGCACGAAACGTGGCATAAACCGTCTTCTTTTTAGACAGCAGTAACACTTGACCCGGTTACAAGAGGCTTACAAGTTTCAAGGTTGCACAGGAACAAGGAGTCAAGTTTCAATGGGACTTGGAACCTCTATATTGTAAAGGTGAATCAGGAGAATTCACTGTTGGGAACTTATTTAACGTGTTAGTTAAAGGGCTATTGTTTTAACCTGTTGTTTTCGGCTTTTGTGGCTAGAGAAACACTGGGTAAGGAACTATTGTATAGAAATAAAAGGTAGAGGTACTGTCGAGTTAACAGGTTGGTAGTAATTACCCCAATTATTATTTAAAACATCGACCCCGGGGGTCGGAAAAAATGTACCGGTCCGTCACAAATTCAACGCAAGTCATGTGATGCTATTAGCTATTGAAAACTCATTCAAACAACCACAGCTAGACAGTGCGCGTTTCATAATAATTTGTCACTGAATCTTAAGTGAGCAGCCCGAAGCTAAAATGGCTTACAATTACTTTCAAATCACACTCAAAACTGTTTTATCAACGATTGAAGCTATAAACGTTAATATCTCTTTGATTTCAAAATAATTATTGGAGAAAACAAGCAACTTAAGTAAGAATCACTCAAGCAGAAAGCTACCATCAAGCCATATACCTAAGTTAATAAAAAATACTATTAGGTACTATCAACCATAACATGGCCATTAACTACTGCACCTAAGTGCTCAATCCTCAGATATCTTGCAAGTTTCAAAAGGATCCTCCTCCTTGGACATAAACCGTTATGTTACGTGTAAGATACGGTTTTCCGGTAAAGAGTTACAGTACCAGGCCAGGGGTGAGTAGGCCAAGGCCGCGTGCAACTGTAAAGATTTAATGGCAGACTGTTTTTGGCCGCATTTTGGGAAGCGTCCGTGTGTTAGCGGGGAGCGGGTGACCTAATTATGAAGGAACAAGTTGAATTGAACCGGTTGCTATTAGCTTCAGTAACTATGTAACGGAGAATCGTCCAGAATGTCTTTAAAGAATTTTGGCATTCAGATGTTAACCATGATTTGATTTTTGAACAATATTCATTGGTTTTGACTTTGAACATGCAAACTTCTTTGTCCAATTTTATCGGACACCACGACTAACCCAAATTTTAAAATAGTTTCGTGTTTCAATCGAAGATCAATTCATCCACCATTATAAATTACCTAATCGTAGACAGTATCACCGTCTAACTACCTACTCTAAATCGAAAAGGTTGATTAGCCCAAAAATATGGCCATCAGCTCATAATCCCCGCTTATCGCTTTCGAACGAACTAATCTCAACCGTCCGCAGCCCAGGGCGGTCGACCCAAGTCTGCACACATATTAGTTTATTTACGAGAACCCTGTTTTAGAATCCTATGGGGATAATTAATGATGTGAGGAAAAGGAAGGGAATAACGATGGGGCGAAAAGGGCCTCGGATGCTGCGGGATAATTAGTGAACTGGCTTTTATTATGGCAGCGTTATTATTAGAGAGAACGCTTAGCCGTACCGTATATCAGCTTCATAAATTACTGGGCGTTCGTTTACACAATAAGTTTTTGACAAAAGTTTGAGCAATTTTGTGCTTCCTTTACAGAAACAACCCGAACCTCTTAAACGAAATACAAGAAAAACCTCAGCCATCACTCGAAGAATTAAAACATTGTAGAGGCAGTGGGCGAAAAGCAAAGAAAAATAAATTCTGAAGTTGCTACTCGAAAAGAAAAAGTAGGACAGAACCACTCGAGGAGCGTTAAGAGTTTGACGGCAAAATTAAAAACCATTTAGTTAAGACCTAGAGACCTTGGTAATAAAGATAAATTCGAGGTTATTTTCCAAAGCTAGACAAGAGAAGCTTGAAGTCGACCATCCTCTGCTACATTAGGTGTGCACGGAGAGATTTCACACTTTAGCTGGGAGGTATATTTGTTCATCAGCCACACAATCAGCTTCACTTGCAAACTTTGCCGTGAATTGCTATGTAGCTATGTCTGTAATTTACGCCTTTATACTCTACTACTACTTATGAATTTGGTAAGATGGTGTAATCATTATCTGGAACCGTATTACCAAAGAATAACTAGAGGGAGCATAGCCTTGTTAAGCCCAACTCTATGGTCAAATTTTTAGTCTGCCAAGAAGAGCCAAATGATGCGTGGCACTACCTACTTGTCTTTTATCGAATCGTTTCGTCATATCTTCGAACTCTTGTAGTTTCGGGCCGGATAAAACTAAAGAGCCCAATTCTCAGGCTATTCCAATAATATTCTTTCTATTGTGCATTCATTACTTAAATGTATTATATTCGTCCACATCAACAGCCCACCAAAACAAGAGTAACTTAATTAAATTCAAAATTGACAGCCTTGAACAAGGATTTTTATAAGCATCTCCCAGACAGCCACTTCCACATACCCCTACAATAATAAAAAATGCATTAAAACCGATCGGCCATGTTCCTGACGACCTTTTTAGTCGAGGATGTCATGAAGAAGATCATAACCGTAAAAGGCACGGCCCATAAACGTCCTGTTACAATTGGTGGTGTAATTTGCAGGATTAAGGACTAAGCTGAATAGAAGACGGCCTTGACTTAGTTTGAGAAAAATAACATCGTTTGGTTGTCATTGGTCGTTTCAATTATGATGTTGTAAGTAAGAAAAGCTGAGATCTTTGGATTTAATATACCTACACAAGCATTTAGGTAGGTACGCATTACCCAATTGGAAAGTTACTGATAGTGTTATGTTGTAAGTTATGACGACGCAGCTCGGTCCTTTTCTTCTTCTCGTGTAGACACTTTTATTTTGTCCACCCAGTAGGTTAATAGCAACCCAGAGGGAAACGATCTTGAGCTTTTTTTAGCATCGATAGATACTCAATCACGTTGACGTAAACGTTCGTTTATGTCAAATGGGGCAAATGCAAGAACAAAAGACGTTTTCCGTTACAGCAGACAGCGTTTTAGTAAAAATTGACGTTTACGTTCAAGTTCGATCGCGATCAAGTTAAACACTTCAACTAAGGCTACTACACCTTTTTATCGTTGGTTTCATTTAAGTTGTCGAGAGTGCAGGTAGGAGTCTACCTGCACCCTGAAATGAGCACGTCGGGCAGCAGAGAAGATTAATTTACAATCTTATGACAGAGCTCCACACTCTAACATTATTTCTGGATGGATCGATGAAATACCTACATATATTAAAGGCCTATCTGACCAGGTCGGACCTGAAACCTTGAGTTCACATTAGTTTCACACACTTATTTCCAAATTGGCCGTTGTAATTCGCGACCAAAGGTTAGTTTTTCCACCACTCAGTGAGTTTTTTTGAGAGAGAGGTTCTACCTCTCTCTCTTGAAACGTGTTAACACTGGAGACAGTTTAGGCGCACCCTGCCTCAACACTCTCGCTGGAATGCCTTCAGGCCCGCTGGCCTTGTTCACGTCTAGACTGCACAATACCTACTCTTCAAACCTCTTTAATGCGAACTGCGATCTCCGGCACCGAAGAGTCACAACGAGGTACAGTTAGTGCTTGCTTGGAGCCAGCATACAGACGTAAATTGCTTGCAAAGAGAGATGCAATCAAATTTGCTTTTTCACTTGCAGAGTGAGCCAGCGATCCATCAGATTCAACATTGGAGACATTGGAGGTAAAGTGGGACGACAAATATTTGTTTCAACTGCTTTCAACAGGGACCAGAACTGTTTACTACCCGGAGAGTGCTCAGCGTGGGCGTATTCTGCATTATACCAAGGCCGGGATATATGACCCAGCAGGATGTCGGAGAATGGAATAAAATAGTCCATCCTCTGCCGAATCACGTCCGCAATCGCATCAGCCCAAGCATGAGAGGTCACCCGAGGAGATGCACACTTGCCGCCATGGATAAGACGCAAAAAAGTGCCGCATCTCAACTCAATCAACTAACTCGTCTCGTGATCTATCGTTACTCCTTGATTGGATGGAATGACAGTAATGGCAGTGCAGTGAATATATGAAGGGAAGACGTCACATTCAACTTCACCACCATAGTTTTTCAAGATAATTTAAACGCAATTCCTTTAAACTTTTGCTAAAACATTTCAATACCTTTAAACCACACAAAAAAAAACATTTAAAATCTAATCCAAAATAAAAGTGTCCGTTCTAAACAATTAAATATTTTACTTAAAGGCCCCGTAGCCAGACTTCCAAAACAAAAACACAATTGACATTTATTTGCTTGACACGTTCAGTGTTGACATAGGTACTGTTATATTTTTAGCCATTTGGCCTTATTTAGAGAAACAAAAACCATAAAAAAGGATGCACTGTATTTTTGAAATATTTCTGTATGAAGCTAAATTCAATATTTAACGATAACCTTTTACTGCTCACATTTCAAAAAGTTACACCCTATTATTTATAATAAGCGCGATGGTTACTACGAGTATAAAATAATATCGGAACACGAAATCAACTTTAAATATTTGGATATAAGTTTGAGAGAGAGTTTCTGTCTTAGAAATAAAATAAAACAGCTGATTTTCGGTCCATAATTTGACCAATTAGGCCAAGACGTTCGGATCTGGTAACACTGATTACGACCTCCATTCATCCTTCGTCTCATCAAAATAACGTTTTTAACACCATTTTCAACCAAAACTACTCTAAAAATCTCTACAGGAGTCAATAAGTGCATTTTTTTAAGTTCTTAAGTGTATTAATATAGTTTTGAAATGAAAATGGCGTTGAAATCGTCGCCGGTTATCTTCGGGTGGCTCTCTCGGTTGCCTCGTAGTTTTTCAACATCTAGCGCCTTAGCTGCGAAGCCTATGACTGTGCGTGATGCTATCAACAGTGCTATTGACGAGGAGATGGCCAGAGACGACAAGGTGTTCATATTGGGCGAGGAAGTGGCCCAATACGACGGTGCCTACAAAGTGACCAGGTATGGAAAAACGGTCTGCATAACCTTTACAGTGCGTGTTGGCCTTAGTTTTGTATTAAAAAACATTGAAAAAGTATTACTCTTTCACATTTTGAGTAAACACTGACAATTGCTAGCTACACCAAAATAAATATTTAATAAAATTTAATATTACATAACCAATAAGTTTGTTGATAGATTTTAGTGAGAATGTTTTATCCAGGGAATGCTGTCAAATATCATACATAACCTTTGAAAAGCTACAAAGCTTCCACTAGATATGAACATTATTCTAAGTGATGTCAAATACCTACATTGTTTTTTGCATTTTTTTCCTTTTACCACTTTGTAGCTTGAAATGTATGAATCAATCAGTAAGAAAACAGTCTATAAAGTTCTCCTACCTGATTTCGGCTATGGTGTCCACTCTCAACCGAGACAAAACATCAGTGCTGGACATACTATAGTGCACAAGTGTATGCGCAAACACAGGTGCACTTCCTCCTCCGTCACTCTCATATTCTGATGGACAACCCGACACAACTGAAGAGGTATTTGACGCAGGGTGGCGGGGGTGCTACAAACTCTAGGCTGTCACTGAGAAATTCCTATTGGAAAAACCCAATGCCACTATTTGCCCGATCTAGGAATCAAACCAAGGACTCCACACTTGGGTGTTGCCCTTGCGACTGTGAGACCAACAGAGCAGTTGGATCAGTCTATACTTCGTAATTGAAAACAAGGCAAATGGTTGGACTACATCCATATTTTGGAGATTATGGATTTTGGAGATTATTTAACTTTATGTAGTAGATGTTAAAAGAAATAAGCAACATAGTAAGTCAAGTAGGGACAGTAATGTCAGTGTAATGAGTTGACCACTAATATGACAAAATAATGTCTACATCTCTTTTTATTTTACTCTCCTTTTGCAGGTAGGTATGCTGGAAGAGATTTTTATAGAAATAAGCATCACCTTTGTACCTATTTTTCTGTTATGCTCATCTGTTTGTTAAATGTGTGTACATAAATTGTTAAATAAATAATTATTATTATGTTACTTTACTGAGGAGATCTTTTCAAAAATACATGTTAATTTAATTTCCCAACATTTCAGGGGCCTGTGGAAAAAATATGGAGACAAGAGAGTCATAGACACACCAATCACAGAAAGCGGTTTTGCCGGTATAGCGGTTGGTGCTGCATTCGCTGGCCTCCGACCAATCTGCGAGTTCATGACATTCAACTTCTCCATGCAGGCTATTGATCAGGTAAGCACAATGTTCACAACAGTTTCTTTTTATCTCTTGTTTACAATCTGTCTATAAAATTGGTTGTCTTGAAGTATACCGCTTACAGTCTTGCACCAGAATGTGCAGACTGATTTTCTGGTTTGATTAGGTATGTTTGTACATCTGGCCTTTTGGTTTGGGTACAATTCTCTCTTTATTTTATTCTATATACGAACTAACGTATTATGATTCAAAGCATGTACTCCAACTCAATTAAGTACTATTAATCTGCAATGATAAGAGCATAACCGGTTTTATCAATTCTTAGTTTTTCTTGAAGCAATATTACCAGTTCAGATATTCTGGATCTGCAAGGCTGAGCTTAACATCAGTCTATAACTCAATGAAAAAACCTCTTCTTTCTCGTTTTGTTTGATTACAGTTCACAATAAAGAACTCAAACTAAAATATTTGACTTTTCATTGGCACATTATAAAAGGATGGTTAATTTAACTAACAATCAATTGAGTCAATATTGTTATGAGAATGGATATGTTTTATAACATGACAGAGGCATTCAGTCTCATGAACTGCATGTGTAGTACTCTCACAGGTCTGTGTTAACACTTTCAGTGCCCGGAACTCAGCATATGGGTCGAACAATAATTTGTTCGTGTGCCCACGAGTCCCGACCGACCGCCGAGCGTCCGGCTGCCGAGTTGTGGGCACATGAACTCGGCAACCGAGGCACACGAACAAATTATTGTTCGACCCATATGCTGAGTTCTGGGCACTGAAAGTGTTAAGGGACCCAGAAACAGACGGAACGCGACAATGCGAATGAGTGAATTCTCAGGAGCATTTCAATTTCTCAAATTAGATGATCCAGTGAACTTTTTACGTTTATACCAACCAAAATTGATTTTATTCTGACACTATTTATTTCCTAAACCGCCCCAGTATTGTCGTGTAAAACTGATCAAGCCGTTTTCGAGTTCCTGCGAGGGAACGCGAGGCAATAAATTTGATTTATAGAATCACATCTTACTTTAAAACATCAAAACAAGGATAAAAAATTAAAACACTAGTTTGTTTGGTCATACTTGGTGCTAATTAACGCTTTTTTCTTTAGTTAAATACTGAAATGTCTCAGAAATGTAGTGACATTTTACTAAGTACATACTATTTGCAACTGTTATGAAGATATAAGTATAAATAAAAAACAATCAGAGCAGATAAGATAGCCGTCTACAATTTCATGGCTACACATAAATCTGCAGACATCTGATGAACGATAGCTAGTTTATCTAATCTCTGTGGTGTTCCAGCGAATGTCAAGTCAAGTGCAAGCAATACTTACTTAATTATGGCAATTTTGTTCTTAAAATACCCTGGGTTCTGTCTCACTATGATGATGTTTTTATGGTAGACACCGACACAGAAATAAAGCTGTCTTGAATCGACTTCTATCGTGATCCTTTACGTTCTGGTAATGAAAACCGGCCAAGTGCGTGTCGGATCCCGTACAGTGTAGGGTTCCGTAGTAACCCGTCCCCTAAATAAATAAAAATAAAATAAAAAATAAAATATTTTTATTTCAGACCTTGATCCATATGATCAAGCATGCCTGAATATAGTAAAAAGTACTTAACTAATATTAGATTACAAAGTTACAAATGCACTTGGTTTTAAGTCATATTCTAAGGAATTGTTAGGATTTTTTTACTTACCCTGTTCCATTTTATATGTTGGTCGTCTATTACTCATTAACTCGTTAAGCCTAAGTAGCGGCGATAGTTTTCCTTGTAAATTCGTTAATTTTGATACTACCATGTTTTTTTTCACGTCTCCAAAAACAACCGTTTAGCTGGCAGGGACACACACACTGGACTCTAACAAAAAATAGCACTTTAAAGCTTAATATTTGGCAAACGAATGCTTAGTTGCAAAAATGGTTTTAGCACAGCCTGAATATTTTTAAATTACCTATCCAGCGACACTGGGATTTTTTTTTTATCGTCTACGATAAAAAAAATTTCATTGTCACTTTACATGTCACCCTAAAGCCCTAAAACCCTAAAATGTATTTCAAGATTTTATTTTACCACTTTGTCGGCGTGATTAATATGTATTCCTATACCAAAATTTTAATTCCTAGCGCTAAGCGTCTCTGAGCTAAATCGCGAATACAGAAAACAGACAGACGGACAGACGGACATGGCAAAACTATAAGGGTTCCTTGTTGACTACGGAACCCTCAAAACGGTTCATAATTTATTGTTGTATCTACGAAGGGATATTATGGAAAGGTCAATGTACTTTATTGCACGTTTATCAGGCGCCTACCATAATAGTACAGACGCGCGTAAGCGATAAAGTTGAAAATCTATTAAAGAAATTTGACAGATTGTTGTAGCTTGTGCTGGCGTCTGTACATGGTGTAACTTCGTTTTGTCGATGTTAACACTTCTCGATCCTACACATTTTGTAACTCAGAAAATAAGTAAGGTCTGGTGGCTCCACTATCTTGCTCTATTTGTATAACACAAGTAAATAAGTCATTTATGATGGATGTTATTTAAACTTGGCCAAGTGCGATTCGGACTCTCACATGAAGGGTACCATAAATCGAAAAAAAACATTTGTTGCATGAAAAAATTGATGCAATAAAAAAAAAACAATTTTCATTTTTTTTTATAGCGGCAATAGAAATACACAGTCTGAAAATTTCAACTGTCTGCCTATTACGGTTCTTAAGATACAGCCCGCTGACAGACACTTGGACGAACGGACGGACAGCGGAGGCTCAGTAATTAGGTTCCGTCGGTTACCTCTTGGGTACGGAACCCTAAAAACGATGCTATTGGCTTTGTTAAAATTGACATCTTACGTTGATGATCTCCGTTTCTTATAGTTATATTGCTCTTCTGTAAAAAAGCGGCTTCTGACTTAAACAAGAACTTCACTGACGAGTTTTAACTCATACAAATATACGTACCAGAATGAATACGAGACATGTGCGATGAGCGGTAGTTAGATCGCATTCCGTCAGTTGGCATTAATTGCTTAATTGCCGTCGTTGGATTATATTACAATGCACAACATCAACATAGCGTTTAGATTGATGTCTGACGATAGGTAGGCTAAGAGTCATTTAAGTTTGCCACTCTAAAGTTCGTCACAATTCGCAGCGCAGTAGTCTATTTTACAACCGATCATAACACCGCGCATGCGCGGTCTCGCGGAAGCTGGCGCGTGTAGTGGCGTCTCAGTCGCTCGTATACGTTCGATGCTTACTTGTGTCTCGCTTGCTCAATGCAATAAGACTGTCGATGCCATAAGTGTTACACATTGTTGTTATTTTTAATTCGTTTTTTTTTGTTGTTGTTTTGTTATCTTCTTATACTGCCTTTAAATTTACAAATTTTTACAAATTTATTTATGGAAGGAGTTTCGGAAATTTTGAACGATAGTGAGTAAATACTAAAAGACTATATTGACTAATCAACTTTAAGTATACTGAACTAGTTTGGGTAATGCGCTGTGCCCCCGCTTGTGTCTGTGTTTGTGATCCACCTTCGACCTGCGACAATGAGTTAGCTGGCTATACTTCAAGTGAGTGCATGTACCTTTAAATTTAGCTTTCATTTATTTGGTGCGAACACAATCCCTCACTTTCAATTACCTATACTTATTACCTTCTTATGCATTTCTACCTAATGATCTAACAATCGCAAACTGCTTCTACAACTTTATTCAAGTGAGTAAAAAAAACATCATACGTATAAAACAAAAATATTTTTACGCGCTAACACTTTTTTACGCGATTGCACCTGCGCGGTCGTCAACTTCAGAGAGGCAAAGATGGTTTGCTAGCAGTATACTCTTTGATTTTTATAGTACCTACAGTAAGCTTCATCTTGCTATATAATGTGGCGCAAAACGCAGAAATAAGAACTGGATGCCGATGATAATCACCAAGTTTCATTTTACGGAATGTAACCACCGTTTGCTAACGACCAAATTCCACATAAAAGTTCATTCATGGTGACAAAGTGACAATTTTGACACCATAACGAATATCGTCACGCCATCCAGCCGGTCAAAATGAAGACTTGGGTGGAGTGATCACGAGGTGAGCTGTCAATCCATATTGTGACGAGGATATCCTTGGCTCCAGGTCGCTGGCAGACAAGGTAGCCCTTTGGAAGCGTCTGGCGAAAAGTAAAAGAGAATTTGAAATAGGAATATAAAAATATGTTTTGTTTTTACTTGGGACTCCAGTACCAACGTTCTTTAAAGGCAGATGCCAAATATATTATGAAGTTTAAACTTTAAAGATAGTTTCATTTTATAATAATATTAGCAAGTAGCACTAGCGTGAGTCCGCTGGTGTTACAATATAATCAAGATGGAATGACAGCTCACTCCGTGATCACGTGACGTCTTGTTTGTATGGATTGACAGCTCACCTCGTTATCACTTCGCCCAAGCCTTCAC
The DNA here is from genome assembly GCA_002192655.3 of Mamestra configurata. Lineage (NCBI taxonomy): Eukaryota > Metazoa > Arthropoda > Insecta > Lepidoptera > Noctuidae > Mamestra > Mamestra configurata. The sequence goes on from NDFZ01005049.1 coordinate 74,420, forward strand.
TTCAACATGTACACAGAATCGACCGGTAGTACAAACGACATTTTGCGTGACAAGATAAAAATAACTTCAAAAGCGTGTTACTTCTCTAATTATTTTCCATTTTTTTTCATAAATCGAGAAATCGTAATATTTTAGTAACATCTTTTAGAATATTGATAGTACTCAAACACCTTACTACCCCATGTTCCAGGTGATAAACTCAGCAGCGAAGACGTTCTACATGTCAGCTGGGCAAGTCCCGGTGCCCATCGTGTTCCGCGGGCCCAACGGCGCGGCGGCGGGCGTGGCGGCGCAGCACTCGCAGTGCTTCGGCGCCTGGTACAGCCACTGCCCCGGCCTCAAGGTGCTCATGCCCTACACCTCCGAGGATGCTAAAGGTACGCTAGGATTGGTCACAGTCTAGGGCGTAGCCAGGATTCTGTCAAGGGGCGTTGAAAAACGGAAGAATATAGGTACATGCTGCCTGAGGCTGCACTATCGGTGGGGCAGGCTACGTAAAAAATGAAAAATAAATCACCAGGAAACAGCTTTATTTTACAAGGTAGTCTGGTCCAAGGCGCTTCACAAAACTGTTTCAATTTTATCCTCATGTCGTTCAGGCTACTGTTTAAATGGCGCCGTTTAATGAAAACACTAGGCCGCTAGTGAAACGGCTGATTAAGCCAGTTGGCTGCGACATACATATTGATGTTACGCATTGGCAATAGGCTCCAAAATGCCTGAATATTTGGCTGTCTGAAGGCAACTTAACTAATTTTTAAGCAGCATAGGGAGGGGCAGCTGCCCCCTCTGCCCGTATCTCCCTACGCCCATGGTCACAGATAAAACATTTATTACCACCAGGGAGACGCGACGGTTGGCCTGTATGTAAAGTTTAGTCAGGGCCGTGTGTCTCTCTCTAGCCATTACTTAGCCGGACTTTGCCCCCAAATGTATAGTCTGAAGGGTTTTATTGGTTCGTAGTCTTAGCGAGCTTTTCGTCATACCGACTCCAGGCAGCTACAAAGAACAGCCATTTAAATAAAACTTAAAACTGGCGATTAAAACCTATTAAAAAAAATACAGTAATAATGTTAAAAATAATTACGTTTTCAATGTGAGGATCTGTAGCGGCATCAATGCCGCCACATGAAAAACTAAAAATGAAATTTTTACGGCACCAAAAAGAATCGCAACGCCATCTACGACGAACTACCAACCAAATCCTGCAACGCGCAAGCAAAGTTCTCTGTGCAATTTGAACATATACACCAGTCCGAATATTAACTATCGGGCAGTTGCCCACCAGACACAATAACCGTCTGGTCGGAGGATCCTCCCATTTTTCAGTGGAGGTGTGCGGGACTTAACTCTCTGTACCGCGTAACTCTATAGATCTCTCGTCTTAGGTGGTACCAACTGGTGTTGTGAATTTTTCCAAAACACTAATTATGAACAGAATGAGTGTTTTGGGAAAATTTACACCACTAACTACGAAAAATAAATTCTTCTCTTTTGTTTTGTTTCAGGTCTCCTAAAGTCCGCCATCAGAAGTTTAGACCCAGTGGTAGTGTTAGAAGATGAGATTCTCTACGGTGTTCAATTCCCCATGTCCGATGAGGCACTCTCACCAGACTTCCTTATTCCCATTGGTATGTATATTTGGGTACTTTCTCTACTTCCTTTTGTCCTACAAAGTTGAAGTTAAACACGTTGGTTTAGTTTCGATGACAATTATTTATTATGATAACTATGATCTGATTCTCGATCTAGGGTTGGCTCCGGACAAAGAAACTCCTGAACGGTCATCAGTACAGACACGTAGTTTAGCACACTGGTTTAAAAAATGTTTCTATTATTCATTTATTTCTAGTTGGTTGTTAATTCGCAGGTAAAGCTAAGATCGAGCGGGAAGGCAATCACGTCACACTAGTATGCGCCGGCAGAGGCACCGACACAGCTCTGCAGGCGGCCAAGGAACTCGCTGGCAAAGGTAACATACAAATATATAATCGTGCTCAAAACTCCTTAGAGAGCCTAGTGCGAGTTTTAACGTAAGTACTCGAACGCGTTAAAGTAAACGTTCACTTGAAGAAAAAGTTTTCCATTGTTGTCACTAGATGGCGCTTATTAAAAAATTGCGATTACGTTAACGCGAACGAGTATCTACGTTAAGAACTACCTAGCACTTAGGTCACTGCCGGTCGATTCTGTAACCATGTCGAAGTGAAGGTTTGGGTGAAGTGATCACGAGGTGAGCTGTAAATCCATATAATCAACATGGAATGACAGCTCACTCCGTGATCACGTGACATCTTGATTGCATGGATTGACAGCTCACCTCGTGATCACTTCACCCAAGCCTTTACTTCGACATGTTTACAGAATCGACCGGCTGGTATACCGTGTGGCATGTCGTTCTGATGTGAATGTGAAACAGCGCAGCTTTAGCGTTCCGTCGTCGCAGCGCCGGAGCAACGCATCGTGTGGCACCCCTCTTAATCGGAGTATTAAACACTATTGAAAAATAAAATTAACCAAATCAGCTGTTCTCAAGTGTCACCCTTACCAAACATTTTCATTTTGTGACTCAAAAACCAACTTAGAATACACAACGCTAAAGTCGTTAGTAGCAATTGATTGTAAATGATCTGTTATAATGAATTCAAGTCAACATTAGCATACAGCTAGTCGACTGTTCACATGACCAGAGGAGGATTGCCGCATCACCATTCAACGCGGCAATGCTGCCAGTCTTCTGGCCACATTTGCCATTAACAGCGATGTGGATGAATGTTTTGATACCCAACGAATTATTTTTTTTTATTCGCGTTTATTCATAATTTCGAGAATTTTTTGGTGTAGTTTTTTAGTATTTAGTACTTACTTTAGGTACATGTTCATAATTAGTTCAAGTGTAGTTGCCACGTTGCAGGTATCGAGTGCGAGGTGATCAACCTGCGCTCCATCCGGCCGATGGACTTCGACACCATCGCGCGCTCCGTCGCCAAGACGCACCACCTCGTCACTGTGGAGCAGGGCTGGCCGCAGTCAGGTAACGATTTTATTTTTAGTTATTTTCATTAACAGCACTCTCGATATTCAGCAGTGCGATTCTGTAATTTTCTCACCGTGTAAGTTTAGGTGAAGTCAGCTGTCAATCCATACAAACAAGATCTGCCCTGCGGCGGCAAGCTTTCGCGTCCAGCCCTGATTTGATCCATGGTCCGGAGCGAGGAGGCTTGGGAAGCGGTCACCTCCTTCATCATGCTAGCGAGGGAGAGGGAGAGGGACGCGGGGCGAGCACGTAGAGTGGTGCTGGTGCCGCCCCGGAACACAGATGGGTTTCAGTCAGTAAGAGTCTGACACTCCCAGAGCAGGAGTTATTTGATGAGTTCCCATCCAAAAATAAAAAAAACAAGATTGAATGGCAATTCACTTCATGCTCCCTTCACCTATGTTTACACAGTGAGATTTTGACAGAATAGGTCGGCAGAAATTTTTTAACCGAGTTTAAAAAAGGGAGGTTCTGTATCTGTATGGAGTGATATTACTGATCCGATTTGAATGGGGTTTTCGTTGTATATATTTTTTAAGTAAAGTTTTAGTATATAAATAAAATGAGATCTTTGGAGAAACACAATGAAACTCTTCAATAACTAACAGCAAATGCACTGCAATTGCTGCGATCGTATGTACTTACCTATATGTGTTGTTTTCACTATTCCAAAACTAACATTATGTCTGTACAGTGGAAGGGGTTTAACACATAATAAAATTATGTTAAATTGACATAATATACGGCACTATGAGACGTTGTCCAGTGTGGTGGCGCGCACCTCCGGGCGGAACACGCGGCGAGCTGGACACCGAGCTGTGGTGCAGCCAGCCGTGGCATGTGTTTGTGTATCCATGTTGTCCGCAGGTATCGGCGCGGAGATCTGCGCGCGCGTGATGGAGTCTCCGTCGTTCTTCGAGCTGGACGCGCCCGCGTGGAGAGTGACCGGCGCCGACGTGCCCATGCCCTACGCGCGCTCGCTCGAGCTGCTCGCCATACCGCGCAGCGACGACGTGCAGGCTGCCGTTACTGCCGTGCTCGGCAACAAGTTAGTCGACATACTATAATATACTATCATCATCATTTCAGCCAAAAGATGTCCACTGCTAGACATTGCCCCCCAAGAGTTGCCTCATCTCACGGTCTCGCATCTAGTGGATGCAGCCTTCACCAGTTGATCGGTCCACCTTGTGCAAGTCCGCGCCAGCGCTTCGTCTTCCGGTGCGGGATCGCCACTTTAAAACCTTTAGACCCAACATCATCATATGTTCTGCAAGCAATTTGCCCTGACCACTGCTAATTAAGTTTGGCGATTTTTCAGGCTATGTGGGTAACCTTGGTTCCCTTGCTGATTTCTTCATTCCTGATTCGATCACGCAAAGAAACTCGCGAGTCATTCCATTGCCCTTTGGGTGAGTTTTAGCCTGCTGATGAGGCCCATTGTGAGCGACCACGTTTTAGTTCCATGTGTCATTAATGGCAACATGCACTGGTCATAGACGTTCATCGGAAGCCACTGGTATGTGAGACGATAAGATATTACGCAGATTCCCGAACGCTGCTCAGCCGAATAGGATTCGACAGTAAACCTCTTTCTCGAAGTTAGACCTACCTAACTGGACCTTATACCTATACGACATATCCATCGTATAATGTTCTTAAAAAGATTTAAGGCGTCACCGTGGCCGACCCAAAAACAGTGGCGTGATGACCGAGATGCATACCGCGAGGTCTGGTTAGAGGAGGCGACGTAGAGGGGTTCCATGAAGGACTTCAAGGGGGCTTTTGCCAAGCAATGAGAGACAGTGTTAAAATACAAAATGCTCCTGCTGCTGGAACTCAGATCTGCTCTCTGTGAGTGAGTGAGTGCCCCATTATGCGCACGTTGTTCTACAATATCAGTTATCGACCATAGGTATGCAGTCGTGCCACTTTGTAGGGGCTTCAATTCAGCTAGCTGCAGGGCCTCCCACACTATGTTTGCCTTGTCTTTTATTAGGCCAGTTACCAAGCGGCTAGGCCACAAATTAATTAAACGCGTTAGGCCGGATAAAAATTACACTGCTGATTATTTGGGATGTTGTTAGGTTAGATGCCAATACTGTAAAATCAACTTTGGAGCATCGAAAGCCTGTGCCCTGATTGAGACAGATATGATCGAAAATCTCGCGGTTTTCCAATAAACCTGTACTGTTTAATCTTTTTTGGGACCTTAGATGGTTTAAATGAGTGACCCATAATATAATTGATTATTTAGTCACATATGTAGTTACTTAGGCCAAAGAAAAGATATATGGATTATAGTGATAGCATGACGGCTGACATCACAAAATTGAGGGAAAAAACTTGTTGCGCCGACCCCAAGTAACATGGGATGAGGGCAGGAAGATGATGATGAGTCACAGTTACTTAGTCCCATACTAGTTACAACAAGGATCCTTCGTCTGTTTCAGGATCAGTGCAGCCAGCAGCCAGTGAGTGAATCTCTAGAGGACAGTGCTTCCGAGACCCGGAGGCTTCATACAAGTGTAAATATTTTTATTCACTTCGATATTTATTTACTTTTTATTTATTTTGAATGGAAAGGAGAAGTTGGAAATAAATGATGTTATTTTAATCTCTGCATTTTTAATTGCCACATAGGGGTGCATGAAAGGAGCCTCCCCGAGCAATGTACTCTTCGACCTTCTGTTACGTCCGGCGCACCCTGGGCAATCGACAAATAGATAGTTTCCTTGTTTGACATGAAATAGCAGGGGCAGTTGAGGGTGTGTCATGCTCACTCCAATGTCTCGCTGATGGTGGCGCGTGTATCGGATCATTCAGTTCCCTTCAAAATGGTTGAGCTGAATGGTGCTGATGCACGCGTCATGTTCGTGAACGGGCGCCGTCAGTGGAGACTGGTCATCCCTTGGTTGCCACTGCCTCATTTTAATATTTCATACTATAAATTGTTTTTTTTCTTTCTTTACATTGTTCTCATATATAGAAGCAACAAGGTTTATGTAACCAGGATTTTTGTAAACATAAAATGATTTAAAAGAGTGTCCGTGGAGTTTCTTGCACGTTCTTCTCCATAGAGATCTACGCTTGCGAACGTGCAAATAGCTTCATGTTTTTGACGGACTGACTTTGACAATTCAAAAGTACCTGATAATGGTTTATTTGAAATAAATGCTTTGACTTTGACTTTGACTTTGAATCCTTTCACCACGATGGCAAATATAAACTCTAATCGACCCTTGTCAGGGCCAAACAGTCCACTTACAAAACCAGCCTTGTGTGTAGTCTCGATTAACATCGAAGGTTTCTCTCAGGACAAAGTAGAAATAATTTCTGAACTTTCCCGCAAAACACATTGTGACATCTTATGTGTCCAAGAGATCCATCGGGACTCCTCTCAAAGCAATTTTATCAATTGTATTTGCCACCGACACGCTAAGAAGAAGAAATGCTACATAAATAAATAAAGTTGTTATCTAGTTAGGCCCACAGAGGGCCTAACTAGATACCAACAAACAGTAGATTGGAAAGTTTTTTTAAAGTAATTTTATATGATTTTTAACTGCATGTTGGTATTGTGGTCACAAGCGCGATTGCCGAGCATGGGGCAGAAAGTGTTATTGGGTTTTCTTAATATGAATTTCTCAGTTTTGAAAGTTGGGTTATGTGTCATGTGGAATTGCCATCCCATCAAACTATGAGAATAGAAGAACTGAGAGTGCCTGTGTTTGCGCACACACTTGTACACTATAGAAAAAAAAAAGTTGAATATTTCATCTGTTCATCGTCTGTTCCACTTGCTTTTGAAGATTCAGACATAACGACTTTTATTCCCAACTATTTCCCAAAATATAGTGTTGGCAAACTACCGTCCTTCAATCTTGTCCATGCGTTAACTAATCCATAATGAAAAGTCCTGTTCAAATTGCAAGCAACACAGTGATGTACGTTGTCTTATGGAGACGTCGCTCTTCTGCTTCATATCTTTAGTGAATCTGTAACAGTAGGTACTTGTACTGGGTACTTCCTTGTGTTAGGATCTTCGGGGGAATTTATCACTTCTCCACTTACACAAAAAACACGTTAAAGCCATGATTTGTTACAACAGTAAAATTAATTAAATTAATAGAATTATAATTATGATGAGGTGCCCTTGTACAACAGTGTCGTCGTTGCTCAACTGGCCCTGATCGCTTGACAGCCACAAGGAATGTTGTCCACTTAGCTGGTACTGCCAACTATAGTTAGATTTTTGTACTGAACAGCCCTCATTCCATTTCCCATTTGGTATCGCAGGGTGTTACCGAGCCAGGGTTGCGGAATTGGTTCGAAAGAGTCACCGCGGCCCTGGAACGCAAAGGGCTATAGAGTTACCCTGACGGGTTTTAGTCAGTAAGAGTCTAACACACCCTTCCGCTCCACTCAGAATTTATTTGATGATTTCCTTGAAAAAAAAACCGAACAATGTTCATATCTAGAGCGGTAGATGGCGTTGATTCACTTAAGCTATTGCTATTAAAAATTGATAATAGATGGCGCTAACTGCATCACTAGAGAAGTAGACAGTATGGGATAGAATCTGATGAATCTTATTAGTTATTACCAATCATTACTTCTTTTGAGGTGTAAGGCTTATCAGTATCTCCAGTCAATAAAATCAAAGTTTTCCCTACGTGCTGAGTCGAAGAACGTGCATAAAGAGCATGTCGAAGCCAGGCGGTCATAAGCTGACACTTGTCCGTAAGTCAAACCACTGTAGTCTTACCTTCAGAATACCTCAAGGTACCTTGAGAGCCCAGCAATGAATAGGTTGTCGTTGTAGATATTGAAAGCAGCAGTGGCTTCATCTTTGAAAAGATGTCTTAATTTCAAACGTTCCGATCTGTCGTTGCGGTCACAATTAAAGTCCTTACTAACCTACCCAAGTAACTACCTATACATGGGCGTGCAGTACCTAGGCAAAAAAAAATTGTTGGCGAAAATTCGCATCCTCAGTATCGTGATTTCAACCCTGAATAATGTGGTGAGTTTTTTTTTGGGCATTATGGGCAGCCCAGCGAGCCGCCCAGCAGGTGGTACAGCTCCAGGTGACCGAGTCCACGAGTGTGGGGCGATACATACTAGGTATCTATCTACACACGCACTCACCTGCGTGTTGTCGAGTATCCTGAGCACGCCGGCCGCCAGCCGGTTGAGGAACTTGGCGCGCTCGTTGGAGCTGAACAGCGAGCGCCGCACCGACGCCAGCTGCACCAGGCACGCCAGCGCCAGGCTGGCCAGCGAGCCGCCCAGCAGGTGGTACAGCTCCAGGTGACCGAGTCCACGAGTGTGGGGCGATACATACTAGGTATCTATCTACACACGCACTCACCTGCGTGTTGTCGAGTATCCTGAGCACGCCGGCCGCCAGCCGGTTGAGGAACTTGGCGCGCTCGTTGGAGCTGAACAGCGAGCGCTGGGCTGGCCTACCCTTACTGTAGCCTACTGCACGCCCATGTACCTATAACAAACCCAATGTTTGTCATGCAGATGCTCGAAGATAGAACCACCTAAACATTTGCAAAGGTTTGTATCTGTGAGTACCATCATCTTCCTGCCCTTATCCCATGTTACTTGGGGTCGGCGTATCTGTGAGTACCAATTCTACTTATTTATAAGCAACGTTCTTATTCTCATCTCAGTCGCAAACTGTCAAAAATAGTAAAATTTGTGTCTGTAATATCTGTCCTTCTAAGGGATGTTTTTCCAATAGTCAGATAACTTTTATCCGAGGAATAAAAATGAGGGTTTGACAGTTTTTGTATGGAAAATATGTCAAACGGCCATATTTATTCTTCAGTTAAAAGTTACATCCCTAACTATTAAAAAATCAGCCCTTAAAGGGACAAAGCAACCCTGCTTTGTCCCTTTTTTGACGTTGTCCTGTCTTGACGTTTGTCTCCGATGACGTTTTTAGTAAACACTATTACTAAAAACTTTGCTGGAATTCGGACAGTTATGTTTTATTACTGGACACGGGGTTGGAGTCATAATTCCGGGATATTCCCGGGTTTTCCGGCCATCTGGCAAGCCTAGTTGTAGCCGCTTTACAGCAAATACCAAGTGAACTGGTTAGTCACAAGAACGCGATACTGTACAGACGTCAGCAGCTCAAACTACCCGAAACTGACAATTTTTTTCAATCAACCTTGAACTTAATGCTTCAGGAATAAAGTTGAAAATGTATTAAAGAAATTTGACAGATTGTTGTAGCTTGATGTGCAGGCGTCTGTACATCGGGCCTGCGGACGGCGAGCATTGGGTGGCTCGCCGTCCGATCACCACCAGGCCCGGGTCGATGGCGCGTTGTGTTTCACGCGCGCCTCAAAGAGATATCAGCAAAGAGGACGGGGCCCGCTAGGGCCAGAGCCTGCCAGGGTTGCGGAATTTGTTCGAAAGAGTCACCGCGGCCCTGGAACGCAAAGGGCTTTAGAAGGAACACGGATGGGTTTTAGTCAGTAAGAGTCTGACACGCCCTTCCGCTCCACCCAGAGCGGAAGAAGTCATTTGATGATTTCCCATCCTTTAAAAAAAAAAAAAAAAAAAAAAAAGGCGTCTGTACATACCTATGTGAAAAACAAAACATATATGTATAACAAACATCAAAATAAATGTGGTGTAAGAAAATAATTTCAGAGCCCAGTGTTTTAATTGAAAAATCAGGAATGACAGTGAATATCGTCTGTTGGTTCGTTTTTATGTTTCAACAAAACTCTCCACGACCATGACAACGCCATAGGTAGGTACTCGTAGTTACTCCTACCTCAAAACTATTGAATTAACAAGAGCCGACAGATGTCAACATAAAGAAAACATCTAAATTAAAATAACAATATAATCAATAAGTTTAGTAAATCCGTCACGAATCCTGAACGATAAATCTATACAATAGCGGATTCGTGCGATTTTAGCGAAATGTTGCTTTTGTACGACAGACGTCCGCGCCGGGGGACGCCCGATGACAGAATGATGGATCGACGACGCCGAAGCTCGTACAATGTTATGTGCGGGCACACACTGGCTGTATGTGCGCTCGAATTGTACTGGGATCATTTCTTATGTAATATGTACGTATTGCTGAGAGAAAAAAATTGAGGAGCTGGGAGGATTTAGTTTTGTATCTTATAAGTAGGTAGGTACCTACTTGAACACTTTGTATATTATGTGATAAAGGTTCTTTAAACCGACAATGTGAACAAAGTCGATGTTAATGATCATATTTATTTCTATCGTTGAAAAGAGAGCATGCTGTATCGAAAAGCAAAAGACGAATACGGCAAAAATAAATGCTTTTTTTTCATTACATAATCCTCCACCCGAAAAAACGGTTCCCAACTTTACCTACATTCATAATCCATTTACATAGGTACCAACATCTCAATTTCATGATCACAGCAAAAAAGTGCTAACGAACACGTCAATCCTCGTCTAAAAGTACCTATATCTTTGTATATTTCACGTATAAAAGTATAATTTTTGCGCACCCAATGTGTGCTAGTGATCCATCAACCGAGACGGGCAGCGACAGATTTTTGTGAATAAACGAAGAGTGGGTGAAATTCTAAATTTTTAAGTCTATAGAATTTGTGACTTGTGTAGCGTGGGTACAAAAAATATGAGTGCTCTTTGTTTAAAATTAGCTACTGTACTATTCTTGTAACACTCATTTGGAGAAACGCACATAGATACTTAACTTTGTTGTTCATTTATTCATAAAATAATTCATATTGTGTTGAATATATTCGTTGTTGTGTTTCTTCTAGGTAAACGTGCTCCATGGTCGACCACGTCGTCGCTTTCCATCAGGTGAGATTGTGGACAAACGCGAGCTTATCAATAATAATAATAACGTCCAATGGCCTCATGACCAAAAGCTTCGACGGCCATCTATCGAAGCAGCTGGCGGTACGTAGTTGGGGCATGATACAGAAGGCAGTAGGTGCCTACTCTTTGATACGGCTCGGATTGTGAGGCGGTTCCTTTCTTTGGAGCCCTAACCACTGGTAGCTTGGACCCTGCTCCCGACACCGGCAGACTACTATTTTTAAATGTTTTTTTTATAAAATATTTAAAAATGTGATAAGTAAATATCTACTTAAGTAAAAGTGAATAAACGAAATAATAATAATAATAATAAAACTTTGTTTAGTTGATCGTCTGATCATGGTTTCGATCTTGATAGTCTAATTCATTGCGAGTTGCAAAACATCATCATCATCATATCAGCCGAAAGACGTCCACTGCTGACATAGGCCAGGGGGTTACCCATCAGCCGGGGATTGCGGAAGTCGCATACGTTCCCGCGATCCCCGGCGTAGGTGGGAGATGGAACACCGGGGTGGTTTTAGTCAGTAAGAGTCTGACAGACCCCTCCACCCGCCCCAGGGTAGAGGATTTCCCCCCGAGATCAAAAAAAAAAAAAAGGGAGTTACCTATAATCGCCACGCTTGGCAGGCGGGTTGGCGATCGCAGTGTAGCCGTTGCAATGTACAAAGAATGCTGCTGCCCATTCTCTGGTGAGTCCCTTAGTCGCCTCTTACGACACCCACGGGAAGTGATATTGTGCAAAACATGTAGCACCACAATTGCATTAGTAGATAGTTAAATTGTCTTATGTTTGTCTATCACAATCCGAAATATTTTAAGGGGAATTTGTAATCCATTGCTTCATGATGTTTAAAAAGCTCGGCAAGGTATCTACTCCGCAATGTAAATAACAAAATGGATGTTGTTGGATCATAAAAATAAATCCATTAACATAGTTTTGCTTTCGTTTGTCAAAAATGGCAAGTTTGATCTTTCACCGATGAAAATATAGAACTTATTGTAAAGTCTGCACATCTTAATTATGCGTGACGTTACAACAATCTAAAATCCCTGCTTCATCTAATTTTAAATCAATATAACAATCTACAAGTTTTCCAACGATTACCTCAACAAAACAAAATGCAGCTCTAACACGAGTTACAAAGAGGCGGTGATCCATCAAGGGAGCTAAGTTTTGACGGCGTCGTGTTCCCGCGACAACCGGCACGTCCGAGTGTTTAGCGCAGGGAACCTTTTGAAACTGGGAAGAAACTAAATTAGAAAATTGTTAATTATCCAGGTAATACAGCAGCAGGTACAAAGGTTAATTCGTCATTGTCACCTCCTTTGGGAGAAGTACAAGCATGTTCTTCTCCCGAAGGAGATGAGAAGAGGTGTAAATAAGAAAAGTTATAATCAGACGGTCTTACCTAGGTATTTGTATATTGCGATTTGTGAGCCACACTCTCACTCTTCTTCAACCCGTATCTACACGATTCTAAGTGCAGGTATCTTCAATTGCACGACGTTTTACTTGGTCCTGGGTATCCTACATCTTGGCGGCCACTTTGACCAGATCGTCTGTCACTAACCCGGTATATCTGTCGCAGCCAACTTGTCTATTCAGCCGTTTAATTGGCGACCTAGCCATTCAATTGAACGCCGCTTTTGGGTCAGCGGCCTAAATGGTAACCTTGGCATTTAATTGAGCAGCTAGGCAAATTAATTGGTTTAATATCGTTTAATGACTTGCCTAGCCAAGTAGCAGAACATAGGGCACAGGGAGCTAAGGTCACCCCGACACGGATAGGTTAGGTTTTCATTCATGTTAATGAATATCATTAAAACCATATAGAAATAGAAGGTCGTCGAGGTTAGGATGTTGAAATTGCTTGTATATGATAATAGCCTAAGCATCTGCCAGCCCGTTCATTAAATGTTGTATTAGACGCATTGGCTGAATCTCATTTAAGCCGCTGATTAAACGGTGCCGTACAATAAAAAACCTAGGCCGCTAATTAAACGGCTTATTAAGCCAGTTGTGCAGCCATTAGCTTAATCCGCCGGCTCACAACATCCTATCTAAATCCAATCTCCTGGCTACTACTGAGTATTTCGTAGTCAAAAACGCTTCTAAAACCCCGAGGATTGAAATTAGGCTTTCGATTAACACCCCCATCGGTATACCGAGCTTTCGACCCCAAGAATATCAACGCAGCGAACTACTAAGACAGGGTTTCTTGTTTCAACATATATTAAACGCCCTATTAAACTTAAAAGGGTGATTTTAATTCAATAGAGTGTTCTATAAGAGGGTCAGCAGTGATTTTAAAGAGGGGTGCGTAGTGACAGATGCTAAACGGTGGTTTAGTTTGAAACGAGCCTTTCGACGAATCACTGCTAGGGTCTTGAAGATGTTTTGTGAAAATTGTTGCTCTATGGATTTCAGCACGGAAAGGCCACTTCAATTACATATACCCAGTGGTGGCCTTAGGGGGTATCGAGCAGGGCAACCGCCCGGGGCCTCGCGCTACCCGAGTTCAAAAAACCTTACATTTGAAACGTTTTATACTTTTAGCAATAAAATGAAGTTGCCATCGAATTTGAGGAATTCGATGACACAAGACCGGTTTTTAGTTTTGCATTTTTTAAATATAAATTTCTTATTGTGATTTTATTTTATATTTTAGTCTTAGGAAACATAATCAGAAATACCTACTTTCATATGAATTTCATAAAGAACAAGGGCCTCGCCAAGGACTGACGCCCGGGGTCTCGCAGCGGTAAAGGCCGCCGCTGATTATACCTCTACGCGTCGGTTTCGTTAAGGAACTGAAATCTGAATGATTGTGTCTAGGATAAACAAAATTCCATAGGTCAAGACAAAGATCTCTGGACGAGGTTGTCTCCTACCGAATGAATTGACTCATGGAATAGATTGGTGAACTAAGGATTATATTGTTAGGTTAGGACAACACTTGATGCCCCATGTCGTGCGGTGTTCGCCCCATGTCGTGCGGTGTTCCGCAGGGTTCGGTCTTGGGCCCGCTCCTGTGGAACATCGGATACGACTGGGTGCTGAGGGGCGAGCTCCGGCCGGGAGTGAACCTGGTGTGTTACGCTGACGACACGCTGGTCACTGCCCGGGGGAGCTCGCACAGGAAGGCAGCGTTGCTGGCGACGGCTGCGGTCTCACAGGTGGTGAGCCGCATACGGCGCCTCGGCCTGGAGGTGGCCCTCAACAAGTCGGAGGCCATTGTTTTTCATGGCCCCCGGCGAGCGCCGCCGCCGGGATCGCACATCGTGGTCGGGGGGGCCCGTATCGCTGTCGAGTCCACCATGAAGTACCTGGGATTGGTGCTCGACAGCCGGTGGGATTTCGGCCCCCACTTCCGGCGGCTGGCGCCCAAGTTGTTGGGCGCGGCGGGGGCGCTGTCAACGCTGCTTCCCAATCTGGGGGACCCGAGCACCGCCTGTAGGCGGTTGTACGTGGGGATCGTGCGATCGATGGCCCTTTATGGGGCCCCGATCTGGGCGGCTGACCTGACGGCCAGCACCATCACTGTTCTGCGGAGGCCGCAGAGGGTGATGGCCGTCAGAGTCATCAGGGGATATCGCACGATCTCCTACGAGGCGGCTTGCGCACTGGCCGGATCTCCGCCGTGGGACCTGGAGGCGAAAGTGCTCGCGTCACTGCATAGGTGGCGCGAGGGCGCGCGGGCGCGCGGCGAAAGACTGACGCAGCAACACTTGGAGCTGCGTCGGTCGCAGCTGCGCGAGGTCCTGGTGGCGGAATGGCGGGACAGGCTTTCGAGCCCTACCGCCGGCCTCATCACCATCGAGGCCATCCGGCCAGTGCTCGACCTCTGGCTCGGGAGAAGGCACGGCTCCCTGTCGTTTCGTGCGACGCAGGTCCTCTCGGGGCATGGCTGCTTCGGGAGGTTCTTGTGTCGCATAGGCAGGGAGCCGGACGCTCGATGCCACCACTGCGTCGACTGTCGGGAGGACACGGCACGGCATACGCTTGCAGAGTGTGCAGCTTGGGAGGAGCCGCGCCGTGCCCTCATCTCTGTTGTAGGCGGTGACCTCTCGCTGCCGGCCGTAGTCCATGCTATGGTCGGCGGTGAGGAGTCCTGGGACGCGGTGGTCTCCTTCTGCGAGACAGTTATCGCGCAGAAGGAGGCTGCGGAAAGGGAGAGGGAGATCACAACCGCTCTCCCTGCCCGCAGCAGGCGCATCGGGCGTCGGAGGAGGGCATACGCTGCCCTCTTCCGGCCCCCCTAACTGGGTCCAGGGGCGGCGGACTTGGGGATGTCCGTCGCCCCCCATTCATCCGGACCCGAGGTGGCGGCGCGTGGTGTTCCCGTGCGCCCCTCTTTGACGTAGCGAGGGGAGTTAAACACCTCACTCCCCTCGCCGACGCGAGGTGGCCCGCAGAGGCGGGCCGGCACCAGCCGGGGATTGCGGAAGTCGCATACGTTCCCGCGATCCCCGGCGTAGGTGGGAGATGGAACACCGGGGTGGTTTTAGTCAGTAAAAGTCTGACAGACCCCTCCACCCGCCCCAGGGTGGAGGATTTCCATGAGGATTTACCCCCGACATCAAAAAAAAAAAGGACAACACTTGATGTGATCGTTGCAAATATACCGATTTATCAATTAAGTATTTGAAGTTGAGTAAGTATTTTTAAACTCTATTTTAGCCTGAAAACATGTCAAAATTTGTCTTTAAAGTAGGGTCACTCAATTCAGAAACCCGCCTTGTGAATCCCGCGTTAATGTAGGGACGAGCAATTTGTGCAATGTGCAGTCTTAATCTTCCACCTCTCACCTATTCTACTTAATAGTAAACGGTAAATAAAACAATATTTACCTAACATAATAAACATAAGTAGGTACACATATACTGTGTGTGAGTGAGTCTGGCTACGACCGAGTCAGATGGAGATATTCGTGTAAATACGCGTATTTTGCGAAAAGTAGGTACCTACCGCGTGTGCATGGCTAAAGAAAGTGCCGGAACGGGCAGATTTTGTTTGTCTGTATTTATTGTGAAGGCAACAAGCGAGGCTATCGCCTCAACTCTTTTACTTTCGTAATTATTGAGATGTGCATTCTTTTTTTTAAATTTAGTTTTGTGATGAAAGAGAACTTTCACAATCTGCCAGTTCTGCGACAACCATGGTTGATGGTGTTTTCTATACGCAACCTAACGTAGGTACCTACATTTTAATTAGTTATCTACCTACCTAAATAATCAGTATCTAGATTCACTTTGATGGGTTTAGATAGGTACCTACCTACTAACATTTCTCGTGGCAAAATTTAAAAATAAAAATGAAAAGTGAAATCAACTGGCTAGTGCAAACAAAAAAGAAACAGGTTAAAACTTTATTTAAGTAGGCTTTTAAACTTCGCAATTGAAATATCGCAATCACAATAATCACTTGCATATTACATGCAAACCACACAACGTTTAGCATTGGCAGTTTATAATTAAATTGCGCAAATAAGTTGTCAAATAAACATGTGTTAGTGTCTCTTTCCTAAGAAATAACTGTTCGATGTATTTATAATAATTACACCTAGTTGTTATACAGCTAGGAAATCAAGTTTGTTGCAAATACTTACCTACCTACCTATACCAGTATTATGTTCATGGATAGACCAGACCTTTGCGATAAGCCAGCTCAATAATGGTTTCCCCAACCACTACAATTCCGGAAAGTTAGAATCCAATAGTTGCGACAGCTAAAGAAGTGCCGAGACAATTATAAGCTCGACAAACCCCGAAGAAAAGAACAGCCGATGGCCAGCTTCTTGTTCTTGTTTAGGGAATCATTTAACAATCTTTCAGCTTATAACGAAGTTAATCAGAAAAGAACTGTGGAGTTGTAGGAACAAGAACAACCAGTTTTTACTGCCGTTGAAATAAAGCAAGAGACGGATAGGATCTGGGGTCGTAGTCTAGGGCCTTAGGCGCGATGGGACTTTTGTTATCCCTTCATCACTCTTTCTTTTTTTGTTCCTTAATTTCTAAAGATGGTCATAGTCATATTTGGAGTCGATTTTTCCGTCGAAAAATCGTCTTCAAATAACATCGGCTTCTTGGATAAATTAAAGCCGGTGCGTCAATATTAGCGACTGTAAAATTTCGGAGTTCTGCATCTGTGAGCTGATAATACCATCTAGTTCGTCTCTCAAAACCTTCTATAGTACTCGTATGTACCTATAATGCCTTAAGTATGTAGGTCCTTAATCTCCTGCCTCATCCATACACCATAGCACAGCGGACTTTCTCCCAGCCATGCCCCATAGGCCTCGCTAATGGCATGTGACAGCGGCCGTGATGGATCGGACGTCCCCTCCCGCACCCCGCACGCCGCGCCACTCGCCCTTCTGCACGGCTACCGATAAAATTAGACGATTTTTCCCCAAAATGAGACATTCTTGTGCGATATTTTTATTTTATTTTGCTGGTTGGTAAACAAGTTGGTATTCAATGTAAATGGACATCGCAGTCTTAGACCGCATGCAATACCAGAGGTATCACAGTTGCAAGGATATCTATCTTAGAGGACAAAGCGAAAATGTTTAACATAAAATTATACCGGCAATGGTAATCCATTTCGACTTACAAGCATATTATGGCATTATTAACCAACAATAATAATTATAATTCTAATACCAACATTACTGTATTTATAGGTAATAGTTTAAAAGTAAAACAAGCAGATATTACAGACTATATAACTGAGATGCTAAAGTTAAATTGTAATAAAATAATATTGTGTGCTTTTCCATATTTTGAACAATTGTCAATTAGACAAAATAATTATATTCATAGGTTAAATAAACACATGCACTTCCTAGTAAGTCATTATAGTGACAAGTTTATGTTTTTTGACACAAATATTTATGTGGATCATTTAAAATCGACCAGGGATACTGTGTATCTGCCAATTAGTTTTAGACACACAATAGCTAGGCTATTAGCTTATTATATTAACTCAGACATAAGTAGTATGTCGAAGTCTTGTGTAATTAAATCCACAATGTTTAGTAATATTACTAAGAATCAGGTGGTGAGCCAAAATAACTGTAGCACTATAGCTATAAATTCTTTTAAAAATTGTACGAAGGAGGTTCCATGTATCACTATGGAAAAATTATTTGTTAACGTGGAGGCCACATGTAGTTCCATCTCACTGCCAAGTGATGATGTTGAAGTCTTAGGGCAAACTCCTGATATTAATTTAAACTAGTTTATAAGACAACAGAAGTTACCAATAACAGATTAGTTATACCTACAGACATTAAGGTATCTTCTTGCTCTCAGTTAGATACATATCAAAAAGGGGGTCAGCAGCATACATTGAAATTATTTCATCAAAATATTCAAGGTATCTCTTCCAAAATATTAGAAATAGAAATGTTTTTAGAGAAAACAATGTTTGACATTGTATGTTTTAGTGAACATTGGTTGAAAGATTACCAGATGCAAATTAGTTATGAAAATTATAGTGTAGGCAGTTGCTTTAACCGCAAATCTATGTTGCGCGGTGGTTCCCTCATCTTAGTGAAAAAATGCTTAAAATTTAAGCAACGTAATGACATTGTCAGCTTGTCAGTGGAACATTGTATTGAACTGTCCTGTGTTGAGCTGGATAAGCATGTTATAGTGTGCGTGTACAGACCCCCAAACCCTCAAAACTTTACTTTATTTGAGTCAACTATGGAAGATATCCTTGCGAAACTTGCAGCAGGTAACAAATCCGCGATTATTTGCGGAGATTTTAATATTAATATTTTAGAAAATAATTTAAATAGCAGCAGATTTTTAAGCCTTTTTAAATCATTTAATTTGTCTAATGTTTTTACTGAACCTACTAGGGTAACACCAACTTCTTCAACCTGTATCGATAATGTATTCTGCGATTGTGATTATTTAGATAAAGCCATAGTTAATTACCTTCCGTCGGATCATAGCGGACAATTGGTAACATTTAAGTTTAAAGCAGCCTTGCAAAAAATTCAAATACAA
This sequence comes from Mamestra configurata, assembly GCA_002192655.3. Lineage (NCBI taxonomy): Eukaryota > Metazoa > Arthropoda > Insecta > Lepidoptera > Noctuidae > Mamestra > Mamestra configurata. Next base: position 93,348 of record NDFZ01005049.1, read on the forward strand.
TATAGGCCAATTACAACAGGCAAACTAGCTAGATTCAATGTTACCTTACAAAATAAGTTGAATGTTCTAGGCCATAATATTGAGGACGCAAATAAGTTTTATGATAATTTCTTTTCAGTAGTACTAAAGGAATTCAATACAACTTTTGAAAAGAAGTCTAAAAATACTTCCCCTAAGTTTATATTTAGTGACTGGGCGACTAAAGGTATTAGGATAAGTAGGGAAAGACTATATGAGTTATATGGCCTTAAGCCTTTCATTAACACAGAAACCTTTAGTATGTATGTAAACAAATATTCTAAAGTTTTCAGAAATACTTGCAAAGTAGCTAAAGCCCTGTACATTAGCAATAAGATCAAATCGGCAGATAATAAAATTAAGACAGTTTGGAAAGTTATCAATAATGAAACTAGTAGGAATAAAGTACGAAACACTGATTTTTTACTGGAGACTGCACATGGTGCCATAAGCTCTAATTTAGAAGTAGCTCAAGAATTTGTAAATTTTTTCACCGAAATACCATCAAGAACTACTGAAGCTTTAAATTCTTCACCCGAGGTATCATTTAATTTATTAAGAGCAAACGTTCCAGGTTGTACGGTTGAATTCCAATTCAAACATATCAACCCTATGACGGTTATAAAAGCTTTCCGGCAAATCAAAATCAAATTGACCGAAGACTTATGGGGAATGTCTGTCAAAGTGTGCACGTCCATAATTGAGACCATAGCACCATACTTGGCTTTAATATTCAATTTATGTGTAGACCAAGGAGTCTTTCCGGATATAATGAAATATAGTAAGGTTATACCACTTTTTAAATCCGGTGACAGTAAAGATGCCAATAATTATAGACCTGTATCCGTATTGCCGGTTTTCAGCAAGGTATTTGAAAAAGTGATGCTCAATCAAATGCTCATTCATTTTAACATCAATAAAATCTTACACGATCAACAGTATGGGTTTACCAAAGGTCGTTGTACGACTGACGCTGGTGTCACAATGTTAAAACACATATATACAGCGTGGGAAGAGGCGCAAGATGCCATAGGAATCTTTTGTGACCTCTCCAAGGCATTTGATTGCGTAAATCACGAAACCTTGCTCCTAAAACTAAAACATTACGGACTAGGTAATCTTGCTCTCAGTTTAGTGAAGTCGTACTTAAATGACAGACAGCAGCAAGTTCAAATAAACGGTGTTAATTCAAGGGGTTTAAAAGTCAAAATGGGGGTACCACAAGGCTCAATATTGGGTCCTTTCCTCTTTTTAGTGTATATTAATGATTTACTCCATCTTTTAAAAAACCAACCAAAGATGGTGTTATTTGCTGACGATACGTCCTTAATTTTTAAGATAGATAGACGTTCTACAAGTCTTGACGACGTAAATAATGCGCTACAGCAGGTCCAAAATTGGTTCACTGCGAATAATTTAGTATTAAATGGGAAAAAAACTAAGTGCATCAGATTTGCTTTACCGAATGTCAAAAGTAATACTTGCGACATAGTATTGGACAAAGAGAAACTTGAATTCGTCGAAGACACGGTTTTCCTAGGGATCACGCTTGACTCAAAGCTACAATGGGGTCCTCATTTAACATCTCTTGCAGGACGGCTAAGTTCAGCAGCATATGCTGTCAGAAAAATCCGTCAATTTACTGATATAGATACCGCGAGGCTGGTTTATTTTAGTTACTTTCATAGTATAATGTCTTACGGTATCTTATTATGGGGACGAGCTGCAGACATCGAGTCTATATTTATTCTGCAGAAAAGAGCCATCAGAGCCATATACCATCTTGGTCGGCGCGATTCCCTAAGGGAACTGTTTAAGGATATTAACATCATGACGGTACCTTGTCAATACATATACGAAAACATTATGTATGTTCGGAAAAATATTCATCTTTTTAATAAGATTAGTGATAGGCATAATTTTAATACTAGAAATAGGAATAAATTAGATCAACCCCGATTCAGATTGGCTAAAGTACACACTTCTTTTATGGGATATTGTATTAAGTTTTATAATAAAATACCACGTGAGATTCTCGAACTGAATGAGAAAAAATTTAAAACATGCATAAAACGCACTCTATGTAGACAGGCATATTATAAACTGGAAGATTATATCCTTGATAAAAATGCTTGGCTAAATGCCGGTCCTGCTCCACAGCCTCAGCCGCTTGGTTCCACTAGTTAGGTTTTATATTTGGAAGAGATGCTCACCCTCTTTTATGTCTAATAATAATACTATTCCGCATAATCTTATATTATGTTTGGAATAAACTTTTCTTTTTCTGTATTTTCAGATTGATATTCATAGTTTTATATAATTTAGAAGCAATTTTTATTTCAAGTTCTGTAAATGTGAGAACCCTGGACCATTATGTTAATAGATAGTTTCCTTGTTTGACATGAAATAGCAGGGGCAGTTGAGGGTGTGTCATGCTCACTCCAATGTCTCGCTGATGGTGGCGCGTGTATCGGATCATTCAGTTCCCTTCAAAATGGTTGAGCTGAATGGTGCTGATGCACGCGTCATGTTCGTGAACGGGCGCCGTCAGTGGAGACTGGTCATCCCTTGGTTGCCACTGCCTCATTTTAATATTTCATACTATAAATTGTTTTTTTTCTTTCTTTACATTGTTCTCATATATAGAAGCAACAAGGTTTATGTAACCAGGATTTTTGTAAACATAAAATGATTTAAAAGAGTGTCCGTGGAGTTTCTTGCACGTTCTTCTCCATAGAGATCTACGCTTGCGAACGTGCAAATAGCTTCATGTTTTTGACGGACTGACTTTGACAATTCAAAAGTACCTGATAATGGTTTATTTGAAATAAATGCTTTGACTTTTTTTTTTTGACTTGACTTTTTTTGATTGCCGGTAATACGCATCACGGGACTTCGATGTTCATCTTAAAGTACGCAATTTTCGAAGTTGCGAACTTCGATATGGAATACATTAAAAGTACCTACTTCGCAATAACAAACTATAAGAGTTGTTTCGAAGTGGCATACCTACTGCTACCCTACCTCCATCGATATTTTAAACTTCGAAGTTTCGTGATACGTCGATCGACGTGGATAACTCTACAAATCGGAACACACATAAAGAGCTTCACTTCCCCAATCACCAAGTAAGGTGGGTCCAGCAGTAAAGTTGTGATTTTGGAGCTGAAGTACAACTTACTCTTAACTTAAAATATTTTAGCTTCCATTGCAAGGACTAGAAACATGAAGTCACAAACGAAAGTGAAACTCAGATACTATGCTAATTACTATCGGTAAAGGAAAACCGCGTAATTGAAGTAGAAATCTATCCGTTAGTAGTTTAATACGAGACCCATTAGACAGGTAGAACAGGCCAGAGATTAACTTTAACCGCAACTATAACACTTATTTTTATGATATTTATCTATTTCCAGTTCTAAGTTTTCTTAGAAATACCATAATATTTCTGCAGAGCAAAACGCTAGCTCCTCGAACGGGGTTGGCTGAAGTGTTTAACAATAAAATCATGATTCGTCAGATAGGTTCAATAGATCTCATATACAAATCATAGAAAAGGAGGACCTAGCCATTTACCAGATACAATTTCCGAACAAAAAACCATTTAGATAATTCTTTGAGCGACCTGGGTATCAAACCCAAGACCCCACGCGCATCTAACGACCAATCTCGACCAACGAAGCAGTTGAAATAAATGAATAGTAACTGACTAAACTATGTGAAGGCTAACAACAACGGAAGAAATTAATGGTAACGTTGAAGGAATATTAACACATAAATTAATTGTTAAGGACATAATACCAGTCAATCTTGACTACATTCTTTAGATCAAATCAATGAATAATAAAATAGACAGTTAACACCATGTAATGACAGAAATTAAATACAATACTATTCGAAGAACTTTCACGGTTTAACGTAGGAGCACGTGGCCAAGTAAAAACAGCCGCACGAGCCGATCTTCAACGTTAAGCAACGCTCGCCGAGGTCTGTCCGTGGATGGACGAGGTGCCTCGGAAAGCACGTCAAGCCGACTGTGATTTGTAGATCTTTGACCGTTGTTACAGATAGTCAGATGCCAGTAATAATAATAATAATGATTTAATTTTTATTGAGACAACCATTGATCCATAACAATTACATTCTTTATATGGTTAGAGGAACTTAAAACTATGTTAAACCTAATAACTATGAGAGACATAGTCCTCTGGGCTCCACACAAGTGGGCTGTCCAACTTGTTGCCTATTACCTTCAGGATGCTACTGCTACTGGGTTGTGGAAGTCTGGTAGACAGGCGCTGCATGTAAAACACTGGTTAGTATTCAGCATTGTCCGGTTTGATTGGAAGCCGACCCCGAAATAATTGGGAAAAGGCTGCTACATTCGACGAGTTGTCACAGTTCCTTTGTTTATTTTTTGGGAATCGAATACTTAACCTTTTACTTTGTGTTAGTAAAGTGTCCTCCTTTTCTAAAGATCCTTGTGTCATTAACGCCTGGTAAGTAGTTTAGTTTAAGGCACACATATGTATTGACAACAGTTCGTGGTTAAAACTCAAGGCTCCAAGTAAACAAAACTACTACACCTAGTATTTAAACTTTCGTTATGTTCGATTGTTTAATTTGATTAATTACTCAACCAAGGTTTGGGCAAGACAGATCATGGCTTTGTCTGAACACTATGGAGGCACAACAATGATCGTGCAACATGGCAATACAACACACATGAATGAATAGATTATAGCTTCCGTGCTAAAGGCAGTTCCTGGTTTGAGAAGGACGCCATTCTTTCTTAAGTAGGATAGGTTAACTAAATATACGTAGAGTGTTCCATCTACAGATGGAAAATGAAGCGACCCCTGACAGGTCTGACCATAGAAATAAGAAAGAATGGTCTGATATTGACTGAACCATATGCCTGGATTGTTCCAAGGAAGGATAGTCGCAATATTTTAGTACCTAAATTAATTGCAATTTTTTTTTGTCATCCTGATCTGCGTCACTTCGGGGTAAAGGCCTGCTCCCATTCTTTCTTTTTCTCTGTTTGTTGGGCTTCTTCACATTTAAGCATCAATATTACTATTTACTTTATCTATTCTATGAAAATCAGTAGCCAGCAGTAGCAATGGAAGTTGTTCCTTTATCAGCAGTTTGTATTGTAAAACTTTCTTATTTTCAATGTATCTACTGATGCAGTTGTAAGTAAAATAATATACTAGATAACCGACATACTCCCCACGAATCAAACGAAAAAACTGATACGGAAATAAAACAATCAGACAACATATTAGATGGATATAGAAATCAATCACCCAATAATTCAAGGTTACGGTCAAGTACCAAGCACCCTGACAATCAAAACACAAACCAATGTCCTTAACAATAGAGTCTACAGTCAAAGTTTTGGTGAAGACAATAGATTTTTTTCTTCATGATGGATTCCATTTGGTTAATGGCTTGGCTCTGGTGCGAGGCAATTTCATTGAAGACAATGATCGGATGGGTGACCAGCCACGCGGAAATAGTGGCTTGAACTAGATTAGTGAAGTTTGCTATGTTCCTTTGAAGAAAAATTTTGGTAAGTGTGAATTCATCCAATCCGGGAAAAAAGCGCCAGAAACACTGGCAGCATTGGCACGTTGAAAAGCAATTATGATCCTTCGTCCTATTAGTCTCAGATTCTGGATTGCAATGTGGCCAAATTCACAACAGGATCTTTAAGGATATCCAAAACTGCTTCCTGTTTGTGACTTTCCTGTGGCCTGTAGAGTCCGGAATTAATTTAAATAATTATACAGTTTCCTGCCTTTTTTTACTGGTATTTTATTTTAGTCTTGAGAACTTTGTTCTTCCCACTTACATTTATGCATCTCTACATGCCTGAATAATATTTGCATCTTTCTTCACCCTGGCATTCTTTCAACACATCCTAACGAGCATGCTTTTGATTTTACAGAAATTAAAATTCTACAGGTGCCAATTCATTCCGCCATTTATTTGCTAGTTGCGACATTTTCTAATCGCCAGACTTGAATTTCATCAAGCATCTTACCCAATAATACCGCTTTTAAAATAAATTATCATACGTAAACATTGTCTAGGAAATGATCTAAATCTACTTTAGAAGAAGTGCTCAGTGAATGCTGATATATTTTGATTAGGATTTCTTTTCGATGCCCGAGAGCCTAGGATCAACTAGCAAGGGTCAACCGCGTTGCGGAATTCGAAAGAGTCACCGCGGCCCTGGAACGCAAAGGGCTTTAGAAGGAACACGGATGGGTTTTAGTCAGTAAGAGTCTGACACACCCTTCCGCTCCACCCAGAGCGGAAGAAGTCATTTGATGATTTCCCATCCTTAAAAAAAATAAAATAAAAGGTTCAACCGCAGTCGAAACGTTACGTGGCTCTAAAACGAATTTTAATAGGATTGACATAAGGTTTAAGGCAATGAATCCAACCCCTGTGTTAATACAATCTTTGTGTTCTTCTTTCGTTTCGATGGTACATTTACATAGCTATACTATTTGGTTCCATTAAATGGTCATGTTTATAACAGCGTTAGAAGCATGTTTGAGATTTTCGTGGGTGCATGTGGACACCTTTTCGATATCGCTGATAGAATATCCTTTTTGTCTCCCGGACTTAGTTTTACTGCACGCATAGTGAGCGTCTTTTTTTTTCTAGAAAGACCGGGTTTTTCCTGACATTAAAATATATTTAAAAAATATATATCTTATATAAATTACACATACATGCACCGCTAAAAGTAGCGAGGCTGTCGCCTAGATTTATTGCGTTTTTATTAATGAGCCTTGAAATTAGTCCAAATAATGTTAGCCAATTTATTTAAATTAAATATCAACTGCTTTCCTAACGTGACAGTTCAATATTTTTCTAACAAAAAATGTTAAGTGTCCATTAGCAAATACTTGCTTAATCAGGACATTTATAATTACCCAATAGTTTCAATGCAGATTAATTTTACATGTCAATTTCAAATCGAGACAAAACCTTGATGGTTCAAAAGTGAGTGCCAGAGTTTTTTAGGCTGGCTGTGCCCTTAATGCTCAAATGATTGATTACCTAAAGATAATACCAGCCTGAAGATTATTGTGGCGGCGACCTCTCGCGTCCCGCCCTGGTTAAATACATGGTCCGGAGCGAGGAGGCTTGGGAAGCGGTCACCTCCTTCTGCGAAGCAGTAATGCTAGCGAAGGAGAAGGCGGGCCGCGCGTGGGAAAGACAAGGCCTTCGCCACAACCGCCGCTACAGAAGAAGACGCCCCGGGCGTTGGGAGTCGCAGGGCGATCCCCGGCCACCGTAGGGGCTCGCTGCCCGATCACCACCAGGCCCGGGTCGATGGCGTGATGTGTTCCACGCGCGCCTCAAAGAGATGACAGCATAGAAGTCGGGGCCCACTAGGGCCAGAGCCTGCCAGGATTGCGGAATTTGTTCGAAAGAGTCACCGCGGCCCTGGAACGCAAAAGGGCTTTAGAAGGAACACGGATGGGTTTTAGTCAGTAAGAATCTGACACGCCCTTCCACTCCACTCTGAGCGTAAAAGTTATTTGATGACTTCCAATCCTTAAAAAAAAATAGAAAAAAAAGCCTGAAGGCTAGATTATTCCATTACTAAAGATTGGTGTACACCATTGTAGCAATCGCAACGCTATTAGAATCAGCCATTCTATTCTGCGTGAAAACGTACGTGTAGGTAGTCAGCGTCAAGTGAACTGTCATTCCACCTAAAGCGATGATTTGAGACTTCCCAAAGTTTTCACAGTGTAAAGTTTACAGAATGGCACTGCTGGATGTCATGTCCTCAGAAGCGTGGGCGTGGCGTAGGTCTACGGCATAGGTCTCTCTATGCCTCAAAAGGCAGTCGGGCAGTGAATGACGACCATTGTTCCGTACTGTTCCGCGTTTTATTATTTATTATATACAATATTGTACCTACACCTCATAACAAGCACAGGAAAAGCGTTTATAAAAACAATTATAAAAATGGGCGGTCATATCGCACAGGGCAATCTCTTACAGACAACCTTTGGATGGACTGAACGAAAAAAATTTAATTAAGGGCGGTCAGTGTACGAAAATCATAATTAATATTAATTCGACATCATCATGATCATCATCATCCACAGCCCGACTTCGCCCACTGCTGAGCATAGGCCTCTCTTCTCTTGTGCCAATTCCCAAGTTCCTGTGCCAGCCTCATCCAGATTCTACATAATTATAATTATTGAATTAGACCTATTAATATGAAATACATAGAATACTAAATACTATACCTACTAATAAATATCAAAATATTTAATTTGGGAAATGAGAATACGAATGATAGTGAGAGGTAATGCTCCATCACCAATTTTTTAAACGTTGGTAGCGTTTGAGCACGCCTCACATCTATGGGTAATTAATATAACCTATATGCATGCAATAAATAACCTATATGCATTCCACAATCGAGCTGCTTCAATAGTGAAAGATTTGTCAAAGAAGGATGTGGAATCTATACGAATAATTAATTTAAGATTATTCGATAATCTCAAGGACATATACCAACGGTTAGTGATGAGTCCGTCCCTGATGAACTTGGAAATACACTACACATGAATTTGAGAAAGCCACTGTGATACTTGTCAAGGTAGAGCCTTCGCGTCGTGCCCAAAACGGACCCCTAAACCTTCACACCAACACACCTCACCTTTACTACCATCATACCTCGAGTAATCGACACATAGTAAACTCTGGAGGTACTACCTATAATTTATGTATGGCACTATCTCAGTACCTACCACACAAAACTCATCGAATTGATATGCGCGTGAGTGTCAGATAGTCGCCATTCCGCAAGCCGTGCCCGCGCAACACAGCCGCGTGTCAAAACATTCAAATTGAGAACAATCGATCGTGTTTTATATCGATAACTTGGATGTGTGGTCGACTTTATAAGTTTTGAGTGACTGTGTCGAGTGTTTTTTATTATTTTTAAACTCTTTGGAGTAATCATGTTACGATACGTGGTGAGATTTTGTTATTATTGTTTTTTTTTTTGTCTTTTTATTTGTACAGGTAAAATGCAATATAAAAATTAAAAATGTTTACCAGCTTGGTGGATATATGAAAAGAGTCTTGACATAATACTTGGGGATACAATACCGTTGCTACTATTTTTTTCCAAAAAAAAAGTAAAAGATTTTTTTGTTCAAAACTAAGTAAAATTGCATTCAAAGTTCAAACATCAGCTTTCCACCCTGTATTATGAACCCCAAATAAATTGAAATAAGGGCTTAAAATGGTGACAAAAAGAATTTTCACATTGAAATACTTGTACCTACCTATCTACATTGTTTCTACTAGGTACCTAATGAAGTTACAGGTTTTCAGTAGTACCTAACGTCGAATAGATTTATAACAGTTGTTAAAATGATCCAGATTTCACGGTGACCAGCTTTCAGAATCAGTAACTGTGACAGTGATTATCATGACATGCATACTGCACAGCAGGTGTGTAATGTATGATTTCAAAAAAGGAGGAGGTTCTCAATTCGGTTGTATTTTTTTTTATGTTTGATACCTCATAACTTTGTCATTTATGAACCGATTTGAAAAAATATTTTATTATATAGATATACTTTCCGATTGGTTCCATAGAAATTTCATTAAGATCGGTTTAGTAGTTTGTTTTTTTATTCAAAATAGCTGGCAATAATATGTCATCTATGTTATATCGGAAGTCGGTGTTTTTGGTTGTTTCTTCGTTTTTAACACCGACTTCCGAAATTAAAGTTATTTTATACTTTGTGGTGTTTTTCTTATTTGGAAGTCGGTTGTATGTTTTATCAAAAAGTTTTATATTTTTCATTTTTAGTGGTACCCCACACCTAACAACACGGTAAAGTCACACACACAGTTTTTCTTAAAGTCACACACACAGTTTCTCTTAAAGTCACACACACACAGTTTTTCTTATTCCAATCCGTCCTGTTAACTATCACGGTATTACTATCGTTATTTTCTTTCATATTTTCCTCACATAATCCATGTTCACAAAACTCGAGTAATTTTGCCCATTTGCCGTATGGTTCCATTTCTGTAATCAGTATTTTGACACATTGAATACAAAATTAATGATTTCGGCAGTGTTATATAAGGTTGGCAACAGTATCTAAAGTAAAACTTTTTTTTAAATAGGTATAAGATAAGTTCTATATCAAAGTAATCTTTCATTCAGTGGATTTGTCTCTAAAGACTTATTCATGAACACATGGTAGTGGTCGCTCCTGTGGTATCCCGCCCAGGTGTTGGAGATATCTCTTTGGTGTGACCACTTATCACCAAGTTAAAAAAAAAAAGTGATTGACATTTTTTTAAATTTACCTTTACATAAACCCCTTTCCGAGTTATGACACGAACTAGACATTAAAAAGTTTTACTTTTAAAAAACAGGGATTAGGAGAGCAACTTTCACGAATATAACTCATCAACTTTCGCAAATCGACTTTGAACCTGATTGTAATAATTTTTTAGGGTTCATTTAGTTACGAGTTTTTATTTTCATTTCTAGTGTATATAGTTAGTTAAGTATTTATGTAATATTAATTAGATACATCATTTTATAAAATTACTATTTTTATTGACATTGTAATAATTATATCTACTAATTGGAAGGTAGAATTGAGTCGTTACATAAATAAGTGAATACGACTTCTAAGTAAATGAGTATAAAATGTTTAATTAGCTTATGTAAAGTTTCCAATTTCCATATCCTTATTATTCTGTATTTTCTTATGACAGTTGAAAATATGTAGCTTATTCAAATTCTAAATTCAAAATCTAAATCAGACCGTTATGTCCCGCTGCTGGGCGAAGGCCTATATCTTCCTTGTCCACGCATGCCTTTTGTTTGTCCTCTGTTTAAAAGGATAGATACGTTGAGAAAAACGCAATATTTTTTTGATAAATTATCTTTTTTTAATTATCTCTTCCACACATATCTATTAACTACAAAAATCAAGTTCATGTTCGTACAAAAATCCCATAGAAAACAGTAATAGGTACTTTCCAATTTTCCAGGTTTTTTCCAATTTTTCCTCCATCCATATTCAGACATTTTTAAACAAAAAATCCCTTTATTTTTTTATTAACATGGGTTATATGCACCTACCTACACTTAGACAATTCTTCATAATTTGTTCTTCAAGAACATTTCTGATTTCGTGCAAAAAACTGCCAAAAATAACCAATTTAATTGTAAACTTACTTCAATGGTGATAATTCCGATCGTATTCGGAAGTAGGGCAACCCCAAGGCATCTTACGCCTTGATCCACATTTACGTTCAATTTGCATTCTTGACCGTTACGCCTTTTACGTGGTTACGTTATGATGAAAATAACTGCGTCTGCGCAGCGGCGCGCAAGTGAAAGTGGTTAATTTTTACTCGTTTGTTTAGTGACTGGTGGACAGTGATGATGGTAATAGAATAGTAAAACTTACACTCGGATGTAATGCTGCCTTTTGGCCTTAGAACAACTCGATTTCAATTTGCAATAGGTTCTACTAACTACCTATTATGTAACGGACATTATATTATCAGTTTCTTAAAAAACAAGTCTCATTAAATTGAACATTCATTCAAACTAATGAAGATAAACAATTTATTTGTCTGTACCTACCTAATAGGTAAATCTAAATATGTAATTATAAAAAAAAAACAATAAAAAGCGGCTCAATTTTATTAAAATTAAAAAGAATATAAATGACAAAACGCGACAGCCAGCTTTTGTTTACGACTGTACTTACCTTAAAAAAAATTTGAACCTACTTTAATTTTTTTTTTTTGCAGTTTTCGCACAGCATTACGAAAGAATATCTAGCTACAATTTGACAAACTTATTAAAATAAGTGTTTTCCAATGTGGACCAGTCACTTGGCACAGCTCGCATCTTCCACCTTGATCTACATTCAGCGAGTTTCAACCACTTCGTACAATAACGAGCTTGGCGTCCCCCGTACCTTAACGCAATAAAATATATGACCATCAAATTGTAAATACCTTCAGTGATGTGCGCAAAGGCAAACAAGTTCATTTGGGACATAAATAATCCAAATATAAAGGTTGTAAACAACTACCAACTATTTATACATACTTTTAAGAAACTAAAATGATCTACGTACCTATTGATCGTGGCTTCACTGACGATAAAAGAGAATCATGGCTCTCCTAGCTACTCTTGAACTCTTGAACTGGGCAGCTACTAGCTAGGTATAATCCGGAGTCTTTCACAATAAGATTTAGAGTGAATAGGTTACTTCTAGGCAAACGCGCTCCATCGTCGACCACATCATCGGTTGCCTAGCAACAGGTGAAATTGTGGTCAAACAAAAATAAAAAAAAATTGATGAAAAAAGACGAGCTGTTTGCGTGATTGAGTAGGTACCGAGGTATTTAGCAAACCATTTTATTGATTGATTGTAAATTCCGGAAGGATTCGTGACGAAAATGTACGGATGTTCAATAATCATAATTATGCATTTATGCACATTTCAAATTTTAGGCCGAGGACAGGCATAATTTGAGTATCATGTATATTAACACTAGAAAATGCAAATAAAACTTAATTAATGATTGATTACCAAATTAGTAGCTAATAACTACTTATTAACACTAGAAAATGCAAATAAAACTTAATTAATGATTGATTACCAAATTAGTAGCTAATAACTACTTATTAATTCATTAGTCTTCCTAATAAATAAGGGTTAATTCGGTCATCGGTTTTTCAGCAATTAGGTTTTTATAAAGAATTATTAGGAAATTACTTTTTGTATAACTAAGTTGACTCCACAGTATCAGATATCAATAAAATACATAAGAAAATACAATTAAAATACTGGCCTAGCAAAAAACATCAGACGAAGATCTAACAGAGAGCCAATTCAACTAATTTCAAGCAACTTTCGCATTCACAGTTGCAATGTGTCAAAAACGTATGAAAAACTGGCCAAGTGCGAGTCGGACTCACGCATGCAAGGGTTCCGTACCATCGCCATTATTAAAATCAACTATTATGCCGTTAAAATCGAGCAACAAATTCCAAATAACGTCTCTTGAATGCCCATTTAATTTTTAAATATAATTTTAAATACAAACTCTGTGTCATTTCACGTGTCTAACTGTTGTCATAATTAAGAACGAGCGAAAACGCCAAAAAAGAACACGTTTCTAGTAGGGGAGGCCCCTTTAATTTTTAATTCATTTTTATTATTTGTTCTTATAGCGGCAACAGAAATACAGTGTGTGAAAATGTCGACTACCTATTACGGTTCAAAAAGATACCGCCCGCTGAAAGACAGACGGATGGACGGATGGACGGACCAACGGACGGACGGACAGCGGAAGCTTAGTAATTGGGTCCCGTTGGTTACCCTTCGGATACGGAACCCTAAATCATTTTTTTTTAATAATTTTAAACCGTCTCCAGGATCCCATCCATGTCTATGAAATTCATCAAAATTGGTTCAGCAATTTAGACGTGAAAGCTTAACAAACAAACAAACTCACTTTCGAATTTATAATACTAGTTGCCGCCCGCGGCTCCGCCGGCGTGATTGTCGAAAATTATCCCAAAGGAACATATTCCCGGGATCCAAAGTGTCCCATGTGCTATTCCAGACTATAATCTACCACTGTGCCAAATATCACCAAAATCTATTGAATAGTTTTTGCGTGAAAGAGTACCAAACATCCATCCAGCCATCCATCCATATTTACAAACTTTCGCGTTTATAATAAAGTCCTAACTAATCCTACTTCCTTTAGTAGGAAGTACTAAAGGAAGTAGGATTAGTTAGGACTTTATTTTATAAACAAGACCACGCAAAGAATTGTTTAAAAATATATTATCTGTTGTACTAAGTTTCGAAAATAATGTTAGGTTATACGACCACAATAGGCCATTTGTCTTAATAACTTACAATTTACCCACGACACTGATTCGATTCAAAATTCTGCTCGCCTCCCATAATCAAGGTGTCAAATTGATACTTACCGAGAGTAGATAACAGAAATCACAACACTAGGTCAAAGAGGCTGTGAACATGATGTTGGTACACTTTGTGTAACCGTATTAAAAACAAAATTACGTCACAACATGAGTTGTCATGTCATGACACTCATGACAGATTGGTGCGACAGATACGCACGTGTCATGTGGGTAGGAGACGTACAAATCTACTATGTATGTACGTAGATAGTTGTCCGGTTACGTTGTCGCATGTCTGAATAGACTTACAAAAGTCAGTAGCATCGTCATTTTCATTTAAATCTGGCCAAGTGCAAGTGGGACTTGCACACGAAGGGTTCCGTTCACGAAGCTACAAACAGTAGCTGAAACATCATGTTACAAAGGCAAACATGACGTTCCAGCTACTGTTGGTAGCTAATTTGACAGTTGGTTTAAAGTAGATACGTTATTGAGACCAGTAGTAGGATATTGAGGGCCTAGTTAATAACCACAGAGTTTTAACAATGATTCGTCCTGAATCCAAACCCAGGGTAGATTACGAGAAGGTATTAAGTTACTTTCTAAGGGAGGGAGTAGAGCCCGCTTTGCAAAAATACGAAAAAAAAAACGAAATGAAAATCGGTTCATCCTTTTAAGAGCTATGATGCCACAAACGCTCACACATATATGCCTATGTAAGCACAAATACAAGTCAAACTTATGACATCCCTCTTTTTTGGACGGGGGTTAAAATGCTTTTAGTTAAATTGTCGATCTAGATTTCAATTCGATATTTCAAGGACTCACTAATTTAACAGTTTTCCCTCGGAGATTGTAAACGATTTAAAAAATATGCGTGTATTTTTAATAAGCGACCTTGTTGGATTAATTCAAACTAATTAAAAATTCAGCCTAAATCCCTTGTTACGGCTAGTTGGTTCTTCAATAAGTTGTTCGTGAAGAAACCTCAGGCATTGCTCAACAATGCGCCATTCAATTTTGAACAATGTATCGTTATTCGCTCATGCCAGAGGAGGCTAAAACCTGTAATTTCTTGCAAAAACATCCACTTATGGATTAATATATAATTATGATGAGATGTATTTCCACATCGACTGGATTTACTCAGCGCAAACTTATTGCCTTATTTAGGTACTTAACACAGAGTCGTTATATATAATACTCACTAAACGATAGAATACTATCAACACTTTTGATGCTTTGATGATACACAACTTCTGCCCACGACTTTTTCCGCATAGAATCGTTTTTCTTTTGAATCTTGCACTATCTTCCCAAATTTTTTTTATTTAAGATTCGTAATATTTCTTTTTACTAGATGTCGCCCGCAGCTTGAATATCGAAAATTATCCGAAGGAAACAAATTCCCGGGATAAAAAGTATCCTATGTATTATTCCAGACTACAATCTACCTCTGTGCCAAATTTCATCAAGATCCGTTCAGCCGTTCTGACGTGAAAGAGTAACAAAAATCCATCCATCCATCCATCCATACTTACAAACTTTCGCGTTTATAATAATAAAGTAGGATTCCTTATCTTACACATATGTATATAAATAAATAAACTAAACTTAACTTACTAAAATATAACATAAAAAATTCGTCCTCAAAGCTGTCAGCTTTCGAAATTGTATTGAACTCTGTCTGGCGGTATAGACGTGAGAACAGAAATACATGAAAAATACTTACTAACTGTTTCTCGTGGCTTCACACGCGGGTGCTATTTCACAGGGACCATGCATTTTTTGAGATAAAAGTAAATATCCTACGACATTCAGCGATGGTTTAGCTTTTTAACAGTGAATAGTTGTAACAAACTGTTCTTCTCCATCAGAATCTACATTTGCGAATGGACAACTAGAGTTACTTTATTATTTTCAACTGGTTTTTTTTTTTAGTGTGTGGTGGCTGGCAGTTCAAACTGAGGTTATCGACTGCTTAACCGGGCTTGCCTGTGGTGTTTAATATAAATATTAAAGCCTCCAGCCAGGGCTTATAAAAACTTACAAACTAAGCAACTACACGGCCCTTAGCTTGTAGTTTTTTTTCTTAGTCCTATGTTTTAGTCATATGGGGTACGGGCCTCGGCTTAGGGCGTCGCTGGGGGAAGGACAGCTAGGAATGGGCTGGATCGAACTAGAATTATTATTAAGGGACGAGCTTAAGACTACAGGCTCAGCGGCGCAGGCTGGCTCGAGCAAGCGTCAGGGCGGATTTTCAACTGGTTTCGACGTTTAAAATTAGGTACCTACCTTTCAATGGTTTAACTTTGACAAACATAAAACACTGTTGATTGTATATAGACCATACCTTACATTTGGACGTTACGTCAATCGTTACCTACAGTGATATTTATTATGTCACTTTGTCTAAAGCCCAAGACGGATGTAATCATTATCAAACAGCCCTACTATCAGTACGTCATTGTTTTTGTTACACATTACACATTACGTCCTCTAGGTAGTCATTGTTGTGTACACTCAACAAAGCTATTTGGTATACAGGCAAAAATATTATTTTTCCACTGAACTGCCAATATTTATTTCTAATATGTGCATTATAACTTTTTAAGTTTATGACATATTTACGAGTGTGGTGTAGAATAATTGTCAACTCAGCACACTCATAACATTGTTTAAAAGTAGTTGCAAGTTAGGTACCTGCATACCAAATAACTTTGTTTACTGTACATGACAACACGCTCGCGACGCGTCGGGGAAACTTGCATAATATACATAGTTCGCTTCCGAGAAACGGCAGTCGACTGACCAGAATACCGGATCCCGGAATGTTCCGTTTTATACTGGGTGATTAGACTGTAAGATTTCTTTTATTCTTTTTAAATTAATATCGATGTCATTTTTAAACATTGCTTTAAAAACATTTTAAAATATAAATAAAAAAGTTTTTTACAAAAACATGCAACTGACTTCCAAATAAAAAGACTACAAAGTATAAAATAACTTTAATAAAGTAGGTTTCGTTTTTTGACACCGACTTTAAAATTTGAGGGTTACCCTCGATTTCCTTGGAATCCCATCATCAGATTCTGTCTTGTTGCCAATGATTGATGCGGTATGATTGCATAATAAACACACAAAAAAACATACCTTTACCATTGAGAACCTCTTCCTATTTTGAAGTCGGTTAAAAATAGAAGTCCGCGACGAGTCGGGAGCAGGGTCCAAAATACCGGTAACCACCGGTAGCTTGGACCCTGCTCCAGTGAAAGGAACCTCCTCACAATACGAGCCGTATCGAGGAGTACTGCCTTCTGTATCAGGCCAACGACGTAACGCCAGCTTCTATAGGTGGTCGTCGAAGATTTTGCCCATCAGGCCATTGGCCGTAACGACAATCGGCACAATGATAGCCGAGTCTACATTGCACATGTCGACCACCTCGTGTGTTAAGTCGAGATACTATAATTATGATGACTAGCCCGGAGTATCCCACTGCTGAGTAAAGGCTTCCCTTCATTCCTTTCCACGGTCACGATGTTGCGCCTCTACCGTCTTCTCAGCGGTAAAGATTGTCAAAATTGGTGGACATCATGGACAAAGGGAAATATTTTGAGCCACTTCCTCTAGAACACAAAAGTTCTGCTGCTACTTCTAGCTTTTTGAGCATATTGCATATTTTGTCCTTCTCTCTTTAAAATCCATCTAAAGTTTGGCTTTAAAAGATCCCTTTCTCTTTCTATTCTATTCTATTCTATTTTACTCTACTCTAATCTATTCTGTGTAACTGCAAAACTTACTTCCACCATGCGTTGCATTGACCAAAAGCAAGGACAACTCGATATCATCGTTAGATAGATTAGGCTATTGAACTTGAAACATAGAATTAACTCAACAAATTGCTTAAAAACCAGTAAAAACAAACAATTGACTAATAAATACTAATTCACTGGTTACCTAACTTTTAGCCACGCAATGTTAACTGCTCCATATAGCAAAGAATAAAGTTAAAGATACCGGTTTCAAAAATAACAACACGGTTACACACGGTTACGCGTACTTTCGTTCAATAAGCGGAAACTGGTCGAGCAATGTCGGTCAACGCATGACCATGTGAACCAGATCATCAGAGTTACTGCTAATTAGGCAGTACATGCTAATTCTGAGGACATCTCTGAAAGGGGAACCTTGACCGACAATGTACCTAATGGTGTGAATCCTACAGGGGTGTTTGTTTCGAAATACAGAATATATTGTGTGAGAAAATACTAATTTAATTTGGCAAGATTGCAAAAAAAGATACCAAAAGCCTTGTAAAAACCCACCTTGTAAAAACATAGTCGATTTGTCCTTGTAGTTTAGAGATCAATTCGACTTGAATATAGTAATTTTATACCATAATCCATTTGATAAAATGACTTACTCAACTCTATCGTCCACAGGTTCCTCTTATACTCGTGCTATCATCAGCCAACTCGTGGCGTGACTGGGCACCGAAGCAACAGTTACTGCGGCCCAACGAGCAAGTAGCATCAGAGTCACAAGTGAAGTTCGCGCTGGAGAACAAGTACGATGACACAGGACCAGGAGCCAAGCAGCCAGAGTACGCTTACAATACGTACAAGAACTTGGAAGACGCACTCATAGCGTATCTAGATGACCCAGACACCAAATTGCCAGAACATGAGAGACAAAAGGCAATCAATAAGTTAACACAATCCGAAAAATACCTCTCCCATCACGCTGGAGGACTATTCCAGAAGGATGAGCCCTTCAAAATATTGCACAAACCTCAATTCCAACATGAGAACATACACACGGGTGTGTACAACTATCCTGTTGGAAAACTCTTCTACTCTCAAGACAGCAATGGACCTAAAGGCTTGGAAGGAAACGAAGTGCTGAAGAGTTACCAAGTTGAGAAGAAGGAACCGTTCAAGTTCCAGAGGATACACGCAGTGAAAGGAAACCCTCTGAGCTTGGCCCACTATACGAGAGATCCTGACCTAAAACTGGCGCATGATCAGTTCGATCCACACCCTAAGTACACGTTTTCGTATGGAGTTCATGTGAGTACCTTAGTATTATATTATTTTGTAACATTCTGGGTACTTTCTTTTTTCGATCGAGAAAGTAACTTTTCTACGGATTGTGAGCTATCTTAAATGGTAAGTAACCGCAACTACTTGAGCCACTACTTGACAAAATTATAACTGTTCTTATTTTAGGTTCTCGGTTTATGTCTGAAGAATATTGGCTCATAATAAAATAGACAGTGCGCAGCCGCAATGAATTAATGAATGACCTATACCGCTGGGTCTAAAAGTATACAATTTTGTATGAGACTTCGTAATCTAATTCTTCTTCTTAGTCTGAGAAGTCGTGGTTGCGTAGATGAGGTACCCCTCCTAATCTAAGATACAGAAAGTAACTAGGAAGGGTTGAATTTTTGAAAATTCATCCTCTATAGGGGTAAGATAGTGTATCTAAATACATGGGGTAAAATGAAAATTTGTTGGAAAGTTCGTTTTTTTAGATTAAAAATTCACAGGACATTGCTTGATTTCTGATTACAATGTAATGCCTAAGACAAGAAGTTTTGACTACAGTCCGATTTGACTTCCTCGGAAGTAGATCATAGCAGACCATTTGATAATGCGTCTCGAACGCCCAATAAGTCCAAGTAATGATCGCGCACATGACTGTAGGCTGGTGCATAATCGTAGGTAAGGCACTCTTATATTTCCATTGTTTTAAATGACGTGTTGGGTCCGGCGTGTTTGCATAATAGAAAGTATCAAAACATATTACATTGTAGGTACCTACTTGCTGGGTCTACTGTGTGTGATAATTGGGCCTGAATTAGAATGATCAGTGTCAGGTTAGTATTATGTTACTGCATTATCGCAGATATAATAAGACTATGTATCTCATCTGCCTAGCCTTTTCCCAACTATGGGGTCGGCTTCCGGTCAAACCGGATTCAGCTAAATACCAGTACCTATTTTACGTGGAGCGGCTGTCTACCAGATCTCCACAACCCATTAACTGGGTAACACTGTACTCCTTAGCAAGACTGGTGTCAGATTTTCTGGCTTCTGACAATCCGTAACGTCTGCCAAAGATCTACAAATGACAGCAGGGAACAACGACTTAACGTGCTTTCCGAGACACGGAGAAGTCTCGTTATGTTAAGATGGTCACCCATCCATAGACCAACCTCGGCAAGCGTTGCTTAACCATGAAGATCGACCCATGCGGCTGTTATTATTTAGCAACGAGCTCCTCCGATATAGTAAGACTATATAGTGAGACATTGTAAGACTATAAAAACAATAAATCTTGATCACATTATAAATTCTCGAAACATTTATTGCGAACTGATAATTTAAAATACAACAAATCTCATGCAAATTATATCGTTTACAATACCTATACATATCCCAGACTTATTTAGAAGGAAGAGTCTACAATTTCACGAAATTTAATATTATAAACTTACGGTGTTTGCAATAATCCGGTGGAAAATTCATTCTATGGCTTTCGTAAACTGATGTTGATCTGCCATTGGACGCATTTCGGGATCGGTTTTTAAGAACAACAATTAGAAAGAAACCAGAAACACTTACAAAATGACCATGAAACCTAAAATGAAAACTGTCACAGATAATTGTAGATTCAATATCTACAGGTTCGTAATAATTTCTCAACATTTTCATAAAAATGTAAGTCTTCATTGAAAATAAGAAAGTTGTTGCAACTAGTTGCCCACGTGGCTTGCGACAGTACGACAGTGGCCTTATTTCGTCGACAATCTGAACGATCTTTATACGCAAAAAAAATATGTTAAGTGAAATCTTGATGGCTAGGCTTTTTAAACTTATTGCGTAATAAAGCGTAAGTGTATGTAAGTACTATTGAGTAATTTAGTTTTTAAATAAGATCTTCTTTGCCTTTACATGAGGTGGATTTTTGATTTAAGAACATGCTAAACCCAGGTCAGGTAGTCAGGTTTTCAGGCTATACTGGTATTTGAGAGTTACTTAACCTCAAATGCTTATTTCAGAAATCGGAATTATTCCGTCGTGAATGGATGCCTTAACTTTTCTGGGTGGCTGGAAGCGTCTGGATGAGAGTATCCGAGGATCGAGTTGAATGGCAATCGAATGGCAAGGGCTATATCCAGGAGCACCGCCGTGTCCTCGTCGAGGCGATCGGCGGCGGTGACCTCTCGCATCCGGCCCTGGTTAAATTCATGGTCTGGAGCGGGGAGGCTTGGGAAGCGATCACCTCCTTCTGCGAAGCACTAATGCTAGCGAAGGAGGAGGCAGGCCGCGCGAGGGAGAGACAAAGCCTTCGCCCCACCTGCCGCTACAAGAAGACGCCCCGGGCGTCGGGAGTCGCAGGGCGATCGCCGGCCACCGTAGGCGCAGGCGTTAGGTGGCTCGCTGTCCGATCACTACCAGGCCTGGGTCGATGGCGCGTTGTGTCCCACGCGCGCCTCAAAGAGATCGAATAAGAGGCGGAATTTGTTCGCAAGAGTCACTGCGGCCCCGGAACGCATAGGGCTTTAGAAGGAATACGGATGGGGTTTAGTCAGTAAGAGTCTGACACGCCCTTCCGCTCCACCCAGAGCGGAAGAAGTCATTTGATGATTTCCCATCCATAAAAAAGGGCTATATCCAGCAATGAACAATGATAATTTACATATTTTTTCCACCAAGCCTACTTGATATAAGCCTAATTGACCAACAGCAACCGGAATTTATGCAACAGCAACTACTGAGAAATGCGTGATAATCGTTGTAGTACTTATCAACAATGCAAGCGGGTACTGGGGCGTGACGCTAGCTTTCCACTGACGTTGGTTCGAACCTTGGTGTCAGGAGTTTGGACATGTTTCCTGGAAGCACGGTTCATTTGTTAAGAAGTTTGTTTGGTTGCCAAATTGGAGGAAGTTCTAGAACGTGTGTGTTGATGAACAAACTAGGTCAGAAGCAAAGGTACCTTTGAGTGTTTTTCCAGTTTTGGCAGCTGTTGGCTCGAATCAGCTAAGTGAACTGACAAGTTTCTCATCTCAGGGATCCTTCCTATAGAAAATATCTTACTTGACCTAGCTTTTATATGACAAATTGTTCTTCGCAGGAGGGAAAGCTAAAACTATAGTTAGTATGTCAAATTCAAGTTCCTAGAGTGCTCGACACCCCGGCCACCGTATGCGCGGGCCTGCGGACGGCCAGCGTTGGGTGGCTCGCTGTCCGATCACCACTAGACCCGGGTCGATTGTGCGCGTTGTGTTTCACGAGCGCCTCAAAGAGATAGAAGGCGGGGCCCGGTAAGGCCAGAGCCTGTCGGGGTTGCGGAGTTTGTTCGAAACAGTCACCGCGGCCCTGGACCGCAAAGGGCTTTAGAAGGAACATGGATGGGTTTTAGTCAGTAAGAGTCTGACACGCCTTTCCGCTCCACCCGAGCGGAAGAAGTCATTTGATGATTTCCCATCCTTAAAAAAAAAAAAAAGTGTGCTCGACATGCTCAACGCTTTGTAGAACTAGGTATCGGAAGTATCCTTATATTCTAAGTGCGATGCCCAGTGGCTGTCATTTCACATAACAATTACCGAGGTCCCTAAGGTTGTACTCTTGCCTGAATCAAATTACTAATCCATACGGGACAGCAAATTACTTAGTTTAAATAACGGATGTCAAGTTCAGGTGCCTATAACAACAATTGAAGTAATAGCGTTGGGCTGCAAACATAATAATAATAGCAGGTTATATTTCGACAAGTACTCGTACCATACAAGCTCATGTCGTGATCGCTAGTTGTTCAAGGTTGACGATAAAACAATTGTATTGGACAGATTGGACTGTCCTTAAATTAGCCGGTACGAAACGCAATATTTGTTTGATTTTTTGTGTTTTTTTATTAACTTTGCCCCACACTAGGAATTTCTCCTGTATCGTGGGTGCGTTTACAAACATACAAATTCACATACACAAACAGCCAGACCCGGAACAACTATCTGTATGCCATACAAATATTTGTTCCGTACGGGAATCGAACCCTGCAGCAGTCAATCGCTCAACCACTGCGCCAATCGTGTCGTCAATTTGATAATAGCCTGCAGTTTACACAAAATTTACCATACTTGGCAAACTAAAATCAGCTACTAGCTTGCCTCGCGGCTTCGTTCCCGTGGACTATATCACAAGAGCCTAGAACTTTTTTCACTGTAGGCTTTCCACTAGTGAAAGCTTTTGCGCATTCAAAGCAATACCAGAGATTGCCTCCTAAAACATACCAAAGATTTTACCTCAATTATAATTATTAAACATTGAGTTCTTATACATTAAAGTTGCCAATTTTCATTTGTTCTGAGAACCAATTCTACTTATTTTAAGCATTCGCATCTCTGTCGCAATCTGTCATAAAAAGCTTAATACCTACTAATAACATAACACCAACATTGTACACTTATTTCGCAATAAACGTTTTGACTTTGACATTGACTTCTTTCAGTCATATTTCGGTCAGTACCCACCAACTACCACTTTGCTCTCCCAAAGCTCTTTCTTTTCTCTGTTCTACGCGTTCTAAGATTAGCATTGTTTTTGTTAAACAAACGCACGTTTTTGATCACGAACGCAACACTCTAACTTGCGTTCATGGCCAAAATCGTGCGTTTAGACTCCATCTGTCACCTCGAAAAGATTAGACAAAAGATAATCTTTCAATAACAATAACTATAACCGACAGTCGTCAAATTGTCGTGTTGTGCACAGGTCGAGGTTACTCGTGCAGAGAATTAGGCGAGCCCACAGAGCAACGAGATGCCTTTGCGGCCACTCTGCTAGAAACGGCATCGTCAATACTTTTTGTACAAACCAACCGTGGCAGTGACTGTCATCGTCTACTCAGAGAAATTGCCAATGACAATTCTAGTCAATTCGTGACAGTGCGCTACTGGCATACCTAGAAGCTAACGATATCCTTAGCCACCGTAAATACGGCTTCCACTGAAAACAGCTAAGGAGTGTAATTCCCTGCCGGAGTCTGTCATTCCTGATAGCCACTTTCTTTAAGTCACGAGTGAATAGGTTACTGCCAGGTAAGCGTGCTCCATCGTCGACCACATCATTGCTTTCCATCAGGCAAGAGTGTAATCAAAGGCAACCCTATAAATAATAATTTAAAAAAAAACTACATAAAAGCGTGCAAAAAAGGCGTCTCTAGTTGCTGCCATGCTCTGTGGGCGAACCATAGGCACCGTTCCGTTTAGAATAAGTATCAAATCGGTTATCTATCATTCGTGATGGCCCGACGTTACAGGGGACCCTACCTACCTATCTCAAGTACAAAGGTTCGAACTTTGCAAGTACAGGCAACTTCACATCAGACTGCCAATTCTACATCTTTTCACTTCACCACCCGACTATAGCCGACAAACCGGTGGCGTGTTGGGCACTTTTTCAACTGTCGGCTATGGCCGACCGTGGCGGTCAAAAGGTTAAGCAACGTTCCGTTTGCATCATCATCATCTAAAAATGTATTAAAATTGACGTTGCAGCATATTGACTTTAAGTTGAAGTCATTGGGGTAGATAAGGGCACTTTTCGTAAAGCAAGTGTTATCACTGATACTGAGTTTACCAACTTGAACTTTCTAAGTTGGGCTGAAGAAAACCTTGCAGACATGTAAACATCCACATTATGATCTAAAATTGAAAAAGCGCAGTGTGTACCTTAAGGATTTAAATCTCGACCTTAGGAATTTTGTTTAGAAACAAACCTTTGCCCTTTAAAAGGACAATCACTGCCCAGACCGTCATTATTTGAATCGTCATTATTTGAATTCGACAATCATTTTCTGATTACCATAATTGCATGTCGAATCCAATATCCTACCTTATTTGTGACATTCTAATGCCCCAATAATCAAGTCATGAGTGTCGTTATAAATCTTGTTATTATCTTGACTAGCCCAGGGCTGCGACTTTGTCCGTGAAACTAATGGTCGCTTGTTCAACTACCTACCTCATGTAATTGAAGGGAAAACTGCATTGTTTAATATGATAATTTAAGTGTAAATTGATGTTGATACCCTGTTATTATGATATCAGCCTCAAGGTGAGATTAGTTTCATAATTACACTGAGTGGGTTTAAAGAATAGGCCTAGGTACTTAATTATTCTGAACTAGCTGTCAGCGACTTCGCCCGCGAGATATGTCGCTGACAGCTAATTCACTACAGTAACAGTAGAAATATGGTTATAATAATGGCAATATTGCAGGAAAAACAAAACCCAAATAAATATTTTTGAAAAAAGAATAATGATAAATAATAACAATTGAAATAACTGAATACTTTTTCATTCTAAAGACAAGCACAGTGTTCAACCGAAGTTATCGTAGTTCAAAGTGGTCCTGTAATTATTTTTGTGAATAAATTTATTATTATTATTTATTATTTCCTTTATTCATTGTATATACATACAAATAACATTTTTAAATATTAAAATACAAAGATATAAAAATATTTAATATTCAAAATCAAAATCAAAAGTCATTTATTCAAATTAGGCTGAGTGCCAGCCAGCACTTTTTGAACGTCAGAGTTCTAAATAAAGACAGTCCCCCAAAACGCCCGCCCGTCACCACTTCCTAGTGTTATAGCTGGGAAGAAGTGGCGCAACAAACTCCCCAGCAACACATCAGATGTGTTCAAATTCAAGTTTTTAAAACTTAACAGACAGATTCTGTCTGTTAAGTTTTAAAAACTTGAATTTATACAATAGTATGCAAAGTATTTTACAATACATGACACAGATAATAAAATATTCAAACTGTAAATCAAATTAAATGAAATTAATATTTATTATATATTTAATAATCATCATCTGCCTACTATATTGGGGTCAGCTTCCAGTCAAACCGGTTTCAGCTGAATACCAGTATTTTACGTGAAGCGGCTGCCTACCAGACCTCCACAACCCATTAACTGGGTAACACGGTACTCCTTGGCAAGACTGGTGTCAGATTATCTGGCTTCTGACTATCCGTAACGACTGCCAAAGATCTACAAATGACAGCCGAGACCAACGGCTTAACGTGCTTTTCGATGCGCGGAGAAGTCTCGGTATGTAAAGATGGTCACCCATCCACAGACCATCCTCGGCAAGCGTTGCTTAACCTTGAAGATCGACCCGTGCGGCTGTTATTATTTAGCCACGAGCTCCTCATTATATATTTAATAATATTATTTATTATTATTATCCTATGAAATTTTAGTTTTTTGGGGCGACTTTGAACTTCGATAACTTCTACTGTACTTGGAATTATAATTAAAATATTGGCAAAAGTAGGATAAGCAGAATAACCACTTACAATTTCATGAAAGTTCTGCTACTTTTCACCTTTACAATTAACTCGAATATGTTTACTTAATTTGTTTGTCGAACACCAATACGGAACTAGTATTATATACAATTTGTTTACGTAACAACCATTGACCGGTACGTATTGGCTTGTCGCTTGTTCATTCAACTCTTTCCGGACTGACTGTGACCAAAGGAAATAAATTACTTTTGATCGTTAACATTGCATCCGTGTACGACATTTAAGTAATAGACATGACAAATTGCCTACTTACTGTCTGAAAGCTCATGTGCTTGATGTTTAATTAATATCAATTAACCTTCCTCTAGAATTAATGGTATCAAATGCAAATAAATTGAATCCAACTGGTAGTCCAGAGCGCATTCAAAAAACTCAACGTCTAATATATTATTTATCGTTAGTACAGATAGACAAAAAACTCTATTTTACATGCCATATCTATGACGTTTTTTCGAAAGCAAATCCCGGGAAATCACGCTTAGCATATGATAGCGCATGCATGCAACCACTAGACTAACGAGGGTTTACAAATCACTTTCTTGGCAGCATTTTGGGAAGATAGGTAATACATGATCAAAAATAGTTAAGCATAGAGTGTGTAAGCACGATATGTTAACTCCGAATTTCTTTAAAAAATCACTCAGCATAATGCTATTTCGGTGTTAAATAACACTTTGCAAGTTTACCATACAATGAGCTATACAGCCAAGTGGTGTAAGTTCAAACGGTTGTTTTGTCCATCACAGTAACATTGCTTACACTTTCTCGCGACAAGCGATGCATTGTAGATCTAAGCATACTTTCTCTAATGGCTACTGTGAATACTATTCAAGTTAAATTACTTCGTCGGGAGTCGCAGGGCGATCCCCGGCCACCGTAGGGCGCGGGCCTGCGGACGGCGAGTGTTGGGTGGCTCGCTGTCCAGTCACAACCAGGCCCGGGCCGATGGCGCGTTGTGTTCCACGCGCGCCTCATAGAGATTTCAGCATAGAAGACGGGGCCCGCTGGGGCCAGAGCCAGCCAGGGTTGCGGGTTTTAGTCAGTAAGAATCTTACACGCCCTTCCACTCCACCCAGAGCGGAAGAAGTCATTTGATGATATCCCATCCATAAAAAAAATTAAAAAAAATTACTTCTATAGTACAGACAACTACACGTAAGTTTTAACGTTAGCAATAGGAAAATCGCACTTAGAGCTACGACTTAAACGTGCTGTCAGTTCAATGTCGAATTGTTACCACTGATGATGATTGTATGTTGTATCGGGTACCTCCTTTCTGGACAGTAAGCATACAGTTATTTTTTACTGAATAAGTGGCAAGTGAATCATCTTTCCTTGTTTAGGTTGTGTGGAAAGCAAAGTTAAAATATGCTGCCAGTTCCAGGTTATCAATTCATTCCAAAGGCTGAAACGTTTGAAGTAACACACCTTATTCCCCGAAGTGTTAGGCAGTGGTTGCAACACACTCTCATTTAGCCACTCATGTCAACGTTCCAAGCATAAATCATTCTAAAGCTGGAAGCAAAGGCTTAGTATGATAATATTGGCACAAATCTAGACTCCCGGCAACAACTAATTCCGAAAGGAAAAACCTAAAAACACTGCCCGATCCAGGCGTCGACAGCCAAGCCTCAAGCTCGGCACAAATGATCGCAACCACTACACTACCGAGGCATTCAAAAGGGCATGGAGTAACAGTTTCCGTTAGTGCAAAATAATTTATAACTGCCCACCTTCCCATCAGCCATTAATGGGCATTAAATTCGCCTATAAACACTTCATAATTAAACATGCTAATATCTAAATTAACGAGCCTTGTAATTTAATAGCAATACTATTTATCTTCTGATGCAATCTTGAACTAGTTGTCAAAATGCAAGGACTTTCCGTTAAAAAATAACTAATTAGTATAATTAAAAAGTTATGCGGCATAGTTCTACATTATAAGTATATAATTGTCAACTTAATAAGTAAGGAACAATGCAGTTTGCGACTGACGAAAGAACAATAAAAATTAATTTACTAGAGTGAGAGTGGGCTTCATTCATCGAAAACCTAGATTCATACGAATGATAAAAATCTCACAGAGTCCATTGCCTCTTCAACACTGGTTGATTTAATCATTCTCAGTACATAACCTTCAATGTATCTCGTACAATAGGAATGCGGTCGGAATTAATTGCCTTAGTAGGAAGTAATGCGAAGGTGTGGTCTGTTACGCAAGGAGGTATACTCGACTGTCGTAAGGTTACGTGATGCGGTGACGGAGTAAGGATAACGTGTTGACGAAATGACGTTTTTTTAAAAAAAGGAAATTAATTGCGAAGCCGATTTTTTAACAGCTATTAAAAGTTTAATGCAATATTTAAAGAAAAAATACATAATATAATCTGGCTTTGCTTCTATAATTCGCTGTTTTAATAAAAAATCGCTTGCGTATAAACAGCAAAAAAAAAACTACTCGAAATATAAATTTTGAAATATACCTACCCATTATACAAAGAGAGTGCTTACCTACTTTCAGTTACTTGTAATGAAGCAGTTTAAGAAATTACAACCAAAATTGTTAACCAATCTCGAATCTTTAGACCAAAGTATAAAACTAAGAGTAAGATCAGATACAGCAGGTAGGTTTCCTGTCTTACAATAATTACTAGAACGTTTAATAATCATTACATTAAATTAAGTACTAACAAGTTATGTATTTAAATTCCTTATTCCTACTGCCGTAGTCACAGTATGTAGATATCAGCAGGTAAAAACCCCAAATAATAGTATATCATGTGGATAGATTTTATTTTTACTTTTTGCCAACATTAGAGCACCCGTTTTTTTACTACGAACTTACCAAATTTTAGTGTCGAAGTCATGTTTGACGAGTTCTTTCAATACAAAGACTAGGGCTTAGTTCCTACACTTCCTACTGATCTGATCAAGGCTAAAACAACTATTTCAAGTTCGCAAAAAATACCCAGTCACATACTTACTTACGGCTATAAGGAACTCTGAACAATTAGCTAAGTACTCGATATCAAACGCATTTCTTGCGCTCATGACCTTCGACAGTCGGGTATACACACGTGAATGCGTCTACGCATAAGAACTTACTGCTTTTAACTTGTAACCTTGTACTTGTCCGTCACACCACCGTATGAGTTCCTATTCGAAAAAAGACTTTATTTCGTTGGAACAAAGTTTATTTTTATTTGAATTTGATTATGACTTTGCAGAAACTTGGGTCTGTTTTGATATGTAGCCTATGCCACTATAGGTTAAGTTCAATTTTGTTTGTATGTTAAAAGGATTTGCAAAACCTTCAGAAAGGAAATTTTACAGCGTTTTTAAGGTAAACTATAATTAGAGCAATTTGTAATGGTTTTTGATGGCCGTATTGCAATTATGTAAATTAACTAAGCTTATTTTTTTGCGAATTATCGAAGGAATACGGAGTACGTGCTACACGGCGTACACCTCCGGCGTGGCACGAAGTGTATGAATCTTTCCGTTGTAAGTCGTAGCGTTTGTTTTAAAACTTTAAAAAATATCAGGCTCACCTGCACCACAAATACGTTTTATGGTACACTTTTCTATTTAAATCATCTTTCTATGTATGTTATTCGTTTGAAGATGTTACATACTTAACGATATTTTAAAAATACGTTAAGCGTAAAATGCCTTTCAAGCGATCTAAGTTATAGTTTATTCTGACTAATTGGGGGGCGTCCATAAATTACGTGAGGTGTTTTTTTAAATTTTCTGTCCCTCCCTCCCCCCCTGGTGAGATGTCATGAGACTTTATTCAACCCCCTCCCCCATCCCCCAATCTCACGTGAGATTTTTCAAAATGTGTGGTTTGACAGTCAGTAGATGTATAACGTCGAAGTATGAATGAAATTATTTTCTTTCGAACGAATATAGAATGATCTTAATCGTATTACGATAACGCTTAAGATTAAATCTTAAGCATGTACAATCTGGATTAAATGGACCAAAATAGTATTTTTTTTTTTTGTTCCAATCAGAAAAAAAATTGCGTGATATTTGCCGAGACCCCCCTCCCTCCAACGTAAGATTAGATGAGATTAGACTCGACCCCCTCCCCCCTTAACATCTCACGTATTTTATGAACGCCCCCTTGCCTATTCTGACTTTTTCAAACAAAACCACAGCCTAAAATATTTCTTCTAATACATTTAAAGCGATCTTTTCAAAATACATCCTTGAAGCTGCCACACCCCTAGTCTTCAAGAAGATAGCTTACATTAATAAGGCTTAAATATAAGCCTTTGTCTTAAACCTAAGAAGGTTAAATTAATAGCTACATCACGACTCATTCACGCCTAGATTAAGTAGGCATATACACGTGAACGTATCTATTCTGAAAAATTAGAAACAAGGAAGTTAATTTTGCATAATTATTATTGTTACAAGGCTACATGAATTTTTAATTAACTGCATAGCTTGAGATATTTCCTGTATGTCTAGGCATAGTTTATTTTAAAATAGATCAAATATATTGATAAACAAACAATCCTGACAGTCAAAGACTAGGTACAGAATTAGAGACGATTCGTTAGTAAAAACGATTTAGTCTATCAGTTCGATTGCCAAAAAATATTGAGGCGTATTTTTTTTTTAATTTGTCACATCTGTATATGAAGAAAAAATTAAGACAATACAGTGCGTTGAAATTTCTCGTGTCGTCACGTCTATGTGACGGAAACGTGAAAAATGATACACCAACTCTACTCACTCCCGAAATTTGAAAAGTGACATTTTTGTCAATTTTAATTGATTTGATTAAAGCAAAAAAATCGTGTCCAATTGTATCCGAGGGAAATATATATATTCGACCTTGATAGCGCCTTAATTTCATAGCAGTAGAGTTAGTTTGAACAGCCCACCAAACATGATATATATATCTGCAAATCTTCCGTAGACAAAATTCCATTCTATTTAGCGAGATCGCAATAGGATATTTGACTTAAATCTAATTAGTCCATCAGATAGATTTCCAAAAAAATTTGGAAACACATTTTTTCTTTTGTCACGTTAACAAAAAATGAAGACGATACAGTGCTTTGAAAATTCGTGTGACGTCACTTACCCGTATACTTTTTACTGGAAAGTGATGATACAACCCCGTACGTACTCCTTAACTTTGATGCGTTTTATCTTCGTATTTTTTTATTGATTTGATAAAATAAAAAATACGTATTCAATATTTTTAGATAATCTAAGTGACGGACTAAATAGAACCATATTTTTTTTAACTCAGGCAACATTCCTATTGTCGAAATGCCAAAATACAAGGGATTAATCACGTGACATTGCGACAGCGTTTGTAAATCCCAGACTTTTTTACGTTTTGACAATCGCCTTTGCCACGCTACCTCTGACAGAATATAGCTTGTGTGGAAATTATAGTTTTTCCTACTCCTCCGCTATGCTTTTCTGATTAATTTCATTGAGGAATCCAAGACAGTGGAATCGTTTCTACGGGACGCGTCGAGCTTCACTGACCCGGCGTTTTTTCTGGTGGCCCCTGTTTATTCTGGCTTTCAGGAGTTTCAGTGGTTGAGAATGCGTGGCGGGGTTATCTCTAAAAAAAAAAGAGTACCACTTGTCTTGAGCCTCTGACTGGCAATTTTGGTTCCTAGAACCGAATTAATATTCCGGATCTAAATATGTTGTAGCCTTGGAGGAATCCAGCATTGCAATTAAAATTTGACATTAAGTAGTGGGTACCAACATTTGCCAGTTACTTTAACAGCTTATAATTTACAGATTGAAAGATAGAATTGGCTAGATTGAAGTGCCTATTTATCGACTCTAGAACCTAAATAAGCACTTTGTACATTCACGATTTTGAACTTAATAATATCTTGTTAAACTCAAATAACGGATGTGTAGTCAGAACAAAAGGGGAAGGTTATGACCCGATGATTGGATGTTGAACTTAAATGTCAGTGGTAAACTGGTACATAGGGTTGCCAGGTCTTAAAACGGTAAACCCGAACAGACCATCCAATTTTAGCACATACCTAACTCGACAAAATGTACTGAACAGCATAATAACAAATGTTATTATTCTGTGCAGGCTTTCTTAAATGATAATCTTTTGTAATGTAGTAGTAGTCGTCTTTATTATTCTCTACTGTGTATTCATTTGCATGCTATATTAAGGCAGAATGTACATGGATCCTATAATATAATTGAACAACTTATTTTTATGTACCTACATTCAAAGCAAATAAATAACTATTCTATTCTATTCTATTCTATTCTATTCAGCTAATTTATGTTTCGCGATTTCGGGGTTGTTCCCATAGCAAAAGTTGTTCAAAATGACGAGTACAATGACCCCTTAAGAGGGATTGCGTTTATTCTGTTACATGTTGTATATGTTTAATCTTTTAAAGGACCTTGTTGATCCTTGATTTTATTATATAACTGACCATCGTTGTTGTATGATAAGTTCACCGCTGTCGGACGGTAGGCTTTAAAGAACCATTTCCCAAACAAATATTTAAATATGTTATTTGTCTAATTCCAGGACAAAAACACGGGTGACTCGAAGAGTGCGCAGGAGAGTCGTGACGGCGGGAACGTGAGAGGATTCTACAGCTTCCTAGACGCGGACGGGACGACGCGCACGGTGCACTACACTGCTGACGACAGGCTCGGGTTCCGGGCCAACGTGCAGAAAACTTAAATCTTAGCTAGCTTAGATAGTGGCGATGGTACTTTAAAATGGTTACAGTCATGTGGTAAGAACCTTTAACCCTTTAACACTGTCATTGCCTCCTCTATTTCAATGAAGTCCTTGAGAATGCCGCATACAACTCGCGATAAACACCACGATGTGTCAGCGGCAACTGAGAAAGAATTGAGCCAAACACCACATACGCGTCGTCGACACTGAAAGTGTTAATGCACACCCTGTGCCCTAAAGCGGGTCGAAATGTTTAAAAGGTTCAATATTTCAATTAAATCTATGAACCACTTTGTATGAGTCGTCCTTTAAAGAGCTAGATAAATTACACAGTTAAACGATTGTAGAAAAGTTAATAAATGAATGGGATTGGCTTGCGCTGTCGAAATTTCACGTAGTCAATACCTAACATTTTGGAATTACGACAATCGCTTTTGCCGATAGAATGACACTTTGCGTGGAGGTTTTCTTCTTAATTCAGTCCACTTTGAAAGCGATTGAATGCTGTTTTCATTGCTCAAAGCCTCAAAAATAGCGATATTTTTTTTATTTTTTTTCAAGTTATGCACACGCACCTAAACGTATTGGGCAGTCGATTTCCTTTAGCGAAATCAGTGTTGGTCCCATAGTAAAAGTTGTTGATAATGATGAGTACAATTAACCCTTTCAGGTATTGCGTTTATTCTGTAACACGTTGTATCAAGGCAATATTATAAATTCCCTAAAACTAAAACTTTTCATTATCCAACTGAATATTATCAGCCTGTGGCAAAAACAAGTATTTATCTGTAAAAATATTCCTAAGTGTTCATGTTTTTGGGGTTCAAAAGTTAAGAAACATGAGTAGGTACCACCTTTAAAGTTCCATCGTCAACAAAATACCATGGTTATACTGCGCTGTTCAACATAGGTACTTCTAGAAAAAAGAACATAAAGTATATTTTTTTCATCTCATACATCATCCAAATAACCCGAAGATGTTAAATAAAAAAAGTCAGTGAACTAGACCTAGAATATCAATTTAATATAAGTCAACATTGATTTGTTCACCGTGTTTTGTCGCCAAAGCTAATCAGTGACTTTTGATGTTTTAACGTGTTGATGACTTTTGTAACTTTTAGATGCTCAACGAATTTTGTCACTAACCGTACCTGACCGAGATAACATTATTTTCATATTGTCAAGAGAAGAAGAGAGTACATTTGAATTCTTCAGTCATGATATGCTTTGTATAAATATTTGAAAAGTGTTACAATAACACCATTCAAAAAACGTTTTATGAATACCGTTATATAAATAATACCGTTAATACATACCGTTTATATAATACCGTTAATATGAATAACGTTTTACGATGTTCATTTCATAATATTGATCATAACTCTATTTCGTATTGAGGATACAATCCTAACTATATAATATTAAGTATATAATATCTACACTAATGTTATAAAGAGGAATTTTTTTTTGTGTGTGTGTATGTTTGTAATTAATAAACTCAAAAACTACCGTGCCGATTTCAAAAATTTTTTCACCATTGGAAAGCTACATTTTAGCGTGTAACATAGGCTATATTTTATCTCCGTATTCCCACGGGAACGGGAACTACGCGGGTGAATAATGTTATAAATGCGAAAGTGTTTTTTTTTGTTAAGTATACTTTCACACTTAAATCGCCAAACCAATGTTGATGAATTTTGTAATAGAGATAAATAGATGGAACCCAGGATGGTTATAGGCTACTTCAACACGAACGAATCCGTGGGCAACAGTAGTTATGTTACTAGAATGAATCCAGCAGCCCTACTATGACGTGCTAATGCCATCCAATTCCGATGATGTAAACGGGATAGTGCTAGTCACTATTTATAGGTCCGTCTCCCTCTTAGAGCGGAATCATGATTGTTTTAAGACCTCATAGGCCCCTGAACTTACATTGAAATGAGCTCCAGTTTAGATCCCCGGCTAAGCGGTGTTTTAAAATGTCCGTCCGTTAGAGGTAGATTATTATTAGAGGTAAATTCTCTGTACAGCCTGGAGCAAATCCAGAATATTTGCGCCTGGTTCTAACGTGCCATGAATGAAGTAACCAAGTGCAAAAACATAATATCTGTTTAGAGTTATACTGAATCAAGTACTTACACGACTAGCGGCCATTGTCCCGTAGTACCTAAGCTTTAGGGTTCGGGGTTTCGCTGGCTAAATTATTTTGACACAGTGCATAGGTAGGTGCAAAAAACATCTTTAGACCTACAATTCCATGTTCGTTTAGCGCAGTCTATTCCGGTGACTTTGTTTGTAAATATATTTTATTCTGTTGTGTATACCTCATTTTTTATGAAGACAATTTAATTTAAATAAAGTGATTTTAAATGATTATGCTTGTCCCGTCTTTTTATTACTCCCCTATGCATCCTATAATTTTCAAGTTGACATAGATATCTATACAACAGGTTTGTTTATAAGAAATTTTAACCATAATAATATAATTCGTGTAAAAACTGATTAGCAGATTCCATAGACTCGAAAATTTTTAATTATAATAAGTAATTTTAAAAATCATAAAAATTGCGAATCACCTTCTTTGAACAAAAGGAAAGAAAAGTTATATGAATCAAGCTATAACGAATTTAGTACATACAGATTTAACTTGGATTTCGTACCATCAAATTAATGAGATAGGTCGATATAACTATTTCGATTACAACTACTTGAAAGCAAACATCAACATGGTTGTCGTGTATGCTTTCTTGGAAAAACTTATGGAAGCATTCCTTTAAGACTTTTTTTCTTGGATAAGTAGGTTGTGGCTTACAACAAATGCCAGTATCTAGCTGGAAAAAATCCACACACGAAAGGGGCTCATTTATACTAAGGTAACTTAACTTGTATTATTTATTGTCTTATCGGCAATTATAGAAATACACACTATTGGTGCTTGTACACGTTGCATGTAGCTTGCGCATGTTGAGGTACTTGCGCAGGTTATATGCTCCGTGGAAGAGTGGTGAGCGAGTCCAACGACTCGAACGTGTACCAACGCGAGCTACCTGCGCAAGTAACCCGCGCACCCGTTTTGTTTCAATTCCGTTTTGTGAAGAGAGATGCAAGTAGCCCGCGCCTTGCTTGCTCCAGTTACTTGCACCGTGTACAAGCACCTTATCTGATACCTATTACGGTTC
This sequence comes from Mamestra configurata, assembly GCA_002192655.3. Lineage (NCBI taxonomy): Eukaryota > Metazoa > Arthropoda > Insecta > Lepidoptera > Noctuidae > Mamestra > Mamestra configurata. The sequence goes on from NDFZ01005049.1 coordinate 129,654, forward strand.
ATGAGACACAGTCCGTTAACAGACAGACGGTCGAGCAGTGGAGGGTTCTGTTGGTTACCCTTCGGGTGTGGGTAACTACCCTAACATCAAGCAGAAAATCACTTTAGTCCCGGACTGAAACTGCATTATTGAAAAAAAATGCCTCGTTATGATACAGAAGTACACCTTACTGACTGAAAAAACGTCTGAATTAATCTTAATGGAATTGTTAATCAATTAGAAATTATTCCGATCTGTCCCCTGCTTTGCCCCGTTAGTGGGATAGATATGTACAACTTTAAGTTTATTATTAGTGAAATCATAAGTTTTCATTTTGAACTAGGTTATTTATGAGATCAAATCAGAAGACTGATTGTAATATCAAATAAAATAATAGTAGTAAAATCTGTGTCTGTAATACCTGCCCCCTTAAAGAGGGACAAAGCAGGGTGACAGATCGGAATAAACTTCTCAATTAGACAACGTCGTGCGAACGCCTAATAAAAAGTAACGAGCAGTCTTTAAGTTAGCGTAAAATAACCGACGCCTTTTCAAAATAGAATCGCAGTAATACATAGTCAGTGCTTGCGCTCGTGTTGCTATTAGTAAGTGCTAGGTACTTGTATCGTCTGTGCGGAATGCTTTCACATATTCAAGTTCGAGATGGTGTGGTGGCACAAATTTATATTGATTATTTTTGGTGTAGGAATTGCTCTATTATTCAACTTTACTCCGAGACATAGTGCACATCTTTTTTTTTATTAATGTTCAAAATATATATCGCAGAGTATTAAATATTTATGCTAAAATCCACAGAAGCCTTTGATGGCTTATATATGGCTAATGAGTTCGGAAAAAAAAAACAAATACAAATTTGTTTTCATGTTAGCTAAAGTTTTTAATTTAGGATGACGTGTTTTTTAGTTAATTTATTTATAATTTTATATTTATCTTTCAGTATTGAAAAATCTCTGTTTACGTAGGTACAGAAAGCTTCATCAAATAGGTGATCGGCACGCAATAACATACCTTAGAAGATGGGTAACCAATCAATGTCACTGACCGTACTTAAGACCTTTTCCCGACTATACTAAACGACTTACTAGCAAAGTGACACCCAGCTTAAATCGCCCAGGTCACAGCACATCAGAACTACCTGACACGCTTGTTTAAAAAAAGTTTAAAAGGACGTTTAAACGCATTACGGCTACCGATTCAAAGATTAAGCCATTGTTGTGGCTAATATTGTTAGTTTAAGCTCCAAGGATTATTCGCCATTGATACTCTTTTTGTGCGCCCCATAACATGTCCGTCACAGATACACATCTTTTGAACCGGGTGACACTTGACAAGTTTGCTCAAACAGTTTTTTGAATTTTATTTTTGTGTCGATTCCTTATCTGAGTTTCGGTTTTGAGTTGAGCTGATTATTAAAGGTATCTTCAAACAAATATGTTTATTCTTTAAAAGTGATATTGAGCCTCCTTATTCTAGATGTTGCATACGCGCTGTCTTGGTCAAAGTCAAAACGTTTATTTCAATTAGACCGTTTAACTGTTAAATTAACGTCAAAAATTTAAGTTAAAGGAATATTTATAAAATAAAGTGACTCTACTGTCTATTCACAATGGTAGATTCTTATGGAGAAGAACGGACAACTTCATAGTTACCCTTTTCAAATAAAAGTTTTACAATATCTGGTATACATTAACTAATTTATTATATGTGAGGACGAAGAGTATTCTATGTAAGTATGTTCTAGTTGGAATAAAGTTATACCAGTAGAGATAGTTTAATTTATTTTCTAAATAGGAACATGGTACTCACATATTTACAAATATTGCAAACAATTGAATTAAGTTATTTAATAGTTTTTTTTTTTAAATGTACATCTATATATGTAGTTAAATACACATGCCAACCAGTTTGATGTTGTCTACACCCTTGATTGTCCTATGGAGCAGGACCAGCATGTTTCCAAGCGTTCTTATCCTGAATATAATCTTCTAATTTGTATGCTTGTTTACAAAGTGTGCTTTTAATTTAAATTGGGCTGGCTTGGGTTCGATTCGCAGCTCGGGAAAAGTAATAATGGGATTTTCCACTACGTATTTCTCAGTATTAAGTCAAAATCAGTATTCAAGACCGACTGATGCTAAGGTCAACTTCTTATAAATTGAACTTTTACGTAACCAGCGGGATGTTGGGACAAAGTTATAAACCTATTCCATTTTAATGTACTTATTCCCAACCACAGTAAATTCTGAAAGCCAGAATCTACAGTTGCAACCACCAGGAAAGCGTTGAGTCAATGAAGCACGGCGAATCTCGGAGTAACGATTCAACTATAGAACGACATTAATCAGAATAGGACGGCGGAACAGTTAGAAATACATAATTTCTTCTTTTTCTTCATTCGTAGAGGAGACAGAATAGAGTCAGGCCAATACGCAAAAAGGTAAGGTTATATTAGTAGCTGCCTAATGAGGAAAAAATCCTGCAAAAACGCAACAAACCACCGGCAGTACGTGCACGATAACAATTTGATAAAAGGAAGGCATTACGTGGGTGCCGGCGGTAAGATATAGTCGAAAACATTACCGTATCGATTGTTAAAATCAAAAGAATATCATCAATGCTACCATGATACGCAAGGCTGATAGCTTTCATTGAAAATAAATCCACTTTTAGGTATAATGATTCCGTACAAAAGATTTTTACTGTATATTCGTCCGAAAAAAAAAGATAAGTTTAAAATCTAAAAAACCTTTTAAGTCTAAAACTATTTTGCTGTAATTGCACTTGTTTTATTTTTTTTATTATAATTCACAAAACGGATGTACAATCACACATGGAAAAACTAAATCACGACAATTTATTTATCTGATTGACACCTACTAGATGTGAATCTAGCATGAACATTTAAAATAAACCAATTACTATAATTTAAAATGATTCTAATTGTTTGTTCAAAATTGTTTTTGACAGTTTGGAGAAAAAATAAGTGAAAATAACTATACAATTGAATCTCTGAGTTAAGCTCTTATTGAGGCTACAGAACCAGCAAAGACATCTATTTCGCCACGAAGACAGTTGGCAACTGCTGCTGCTACTACTACTATTACTCGTTGTTTTTCCTACTCCGGACGCTTTTATCGTGTAATTTTTTTCTATATCGTTCTCACATATAATGTATGTTTAATTTCAACAAGAATGATGTAACCAAAACATTGTAAAACAAAAGAGTGTCCGTGGAGTTTCTTGCACGTTCTTCTCCATAGAGATCTACGCTTTGGAACGTGCAAATAGCTTCATCTCTCTTGACTGACCAACCTTGACAATTCAAAAGTGCCCGTAAATGGTTTAATTGAAATAAATCATTTTAGTTTGAGTTGAGTTTGAGTTTGACTACTACTAGCAGAAGCAGCAGCAGTAGTAGTAGTAATAGTAGTAGTATCAGCAGCAGTAGTAGTTGTAGAAGTAGTAGTTTGGTTCGAGAGGGCAGATAATGCTAACAAAATATGACCTTTTCTGGCAGACATGCACAATAAACTGCACTTGAAAACTCCTTCAATATCGAAACTTACCTTACCTCGATAAGCTTCAACCAATTTACTAGTTAAAGCCGAAATCCATAAACTTTCCGTTAGTGTCATTAAATCTCTGTTTCACGATCTTTCCGACACTTTCATATTAGGTAAAGATTACCTTGTAGCTACCCTGCAAACTGGACATCTACAACAATAATAATTAAGAAGGCATGTAGTTTAGTTTTCAGGTGCAGTCTCTAGAAACTCTTTCATAACGACTATCAAGGACCAACAAAAATGACAATATCTTTCGGCAACATTCTAATTAAACAATTTCCACAGAATTCTAAAACAAAAGCAGCGTAAAATTGATTAATTGCTAATACATTATGATACGGTGGCAGTCGGTATCAATGATAAGCGGCTTACAGCGACCGAGCTAAAGCGATGCGATAGCTGCAATGATTTCTGATATCCGTGTCATGGTTACGCAAGAAAAGACTGGAATTACACTGTTTGGGGACAACCATTAACTTTTCGAAAACAAGAATGTGGTATAGCTTTCAGTGAGCGCAGAACCCCATATGGCTATGTATAGTTGGTAAAAAAAAACAAGAAATAGTTCTTGTTTTTTTTTTTTTTGCCAAAGATCGAACTTCGACTTTGTATGTGTATAGTATGAACTGTCAATGGGGTTCAGATTGATAAAAAAAGATAGTGAGTTGGTGTAAGAATGAACGATTACTCACTCAAATAATGTACTTTTAAATTTATTCACTTGTCTTAAAAACACGATTTATATACTATTAAAAATTGTCTTTGAACTGTCAAGTTGCTGAATACGATTATAAGTCGAACTATAAGTAAGGCCTTTTTTAAAAATTATATAATGGCTTTGTCGCTTAGCGACCATATCGCCCAGTACAGAAAAATCACAAAATTCTTACAATCTACCTTAAGACTAACTCATACAACTGTTTAGCAATCTCGGACATTGGACAGGCGAGTATTGTGTTACAAATACCAATATCACAAGATTTACAGCACTCAAAAACATTGATCCTCGTATTTTCATTCCGGGCACAAGTAAGGCCTTTTATTAAGTGTACTTTGTTGGACAGGGCTGAATACGTCGCTAAATCTGACTTGTAGGTTTCCACGCACCCGCTACTGAGTTAATATCTAACAAGTGCACTCAGTTTAGCTTTATGCTTAGCATTACGCTTGCGATACTACTTTTTCCAAGCAAAGAATTTCGATTTCTTAAGAACAACGTAACCTTGTGCCTTGTTACCTCATTAATATCGAATTGGGTTATAATAGCCATCGTGGGTAAGACTTTATAAAACATAAAATAGAATTATACTTTTCTACCCTCAAAATAAGCTTGCCAATTTCCCTTTAAACTTTATCATAGTTGCAAAAAACCAACATCCCTATATAGAAATGCCTTAATTCCCTAAAGTGCGTCCTATTCTTCGAAGTTCTCACGCCAATGTCCAGTGAACACAGGGTAGACAAAAGGTGTATTCTGTACATAACAACGGTGTTGTTACATACAATATGGCCGAGGTGCAGGACACCAACTCTTGGTGAAGGTGGAGGCGTCCCGGAGAGCTGTCACAACAACACGGCCTGTCGCGCGTCAGCGGATGTGCGAAGGTGCTCAAAGTTCTAGGAGGAAAACAATTAAGAACCCTTGTAATTTAAAGGGACACACTGATTACAAACATTGAAAGTTAGGAAGGATCCTTAATGCCTGAAAAACTTAACCTATTGATGGAAAATTCAGAATATACTCGAATCCGGGTTTAAGTATTGCTTGAATTATCACAAGGTGAATCGCAAGGTGTGACCGTTAGGTTTCTTCTAAAAATCCTGATTTCAAACATTGATAGTTCATGTAATAAGGTTCTTTAAGCCGGAAAAACTACACAAACTATTCTTTGAATATCCAGTAGAACTTAAATTCAGGTTTAAGTATCGCTTGTATCATCACAAGGTCTAAACCTCCTTTAAAAATTATACCATCTTCCTCCACCGAACTTTAAGCAACTCAGGGCCCACCGTCAATCGTTCAATGATTCGGAACGGCATCTCGTTTTTTTCGGAGACGGGCCGGTGTCACGGCACGGCAGGTAGAAACCAAGACACGATACGATATTGACATCAACCTGTAGGCTTCTCTCGCTTTGGAAAGACCTAAGTCTGAAATTATTCAGACGTAGGACCTAACCTAAAGTAGGGTTATGGGCATGAATGCTGAAGAGGAAATCAAATGAAATATAATGGCGAGAGAGAGAGGATGTGAGTTCTTGCCGTAGCTTTGATCTAAAACAACTCTGAACGTAAAGTCACTTTAGTTATTCTCCATGACAAAGAAGTAAACAGTAATTTTGCCAATTGTGTGAAGCTAAGGAGTGGAATTCCCTGCAAGTAAACAGCACTGGCACTGATAGTTACAACCGGGAGTCTTTAAGTCAAGAGTGAAAAGGTTACTTCTAGGCAAGCGGCCCCATCTTCTTCATCTCATCTCATCTCAGGTGAGAAAGTGGTCAAACGCGTGCTTAACAATAGTAAAAAAAAAGGCTGTGTTCCACACAACAGTATTTTTTTTAAATAATTATTGATAGACTCGCGCTTGACCAATCATATCTGATGGTAAGCGATGATGTGGTCGACAATAGAGCACGCTTGCCTAGAAGAAAGCTGGTAGGACTTGAATGCCAATAACTGGGCTGCTACTGAGATGTTACTTTAGGCAAAAATCCAAACCAAAATCCCGAAAACTGAACCAAACCAACGAGAGCAGTCCCTCTTCCAATATAAACATCTTTTTGTTGGACAAAAGTCTCCTTTTATGCTAAAACTATCGTTTCACAGTAGTCCAAACACACACTTGGAATATCTACTTAAGTTTCGCAAGTAAGGTGGCTGATATCAAGGTGTTGCGATGGCCAGATAACGCGCTCTAGTCGACGTGCAAGGAAATTGCAGTCAGCGGCGCACGCACACGCTTGAACAAGTACCTGCGAGCTTGCACAAGTACGAACATAACTGTGCAAACGCCCTACATGGGGAACTGTGTTTATGGGGCTCGCCCCAATTTCAAGCTACTTCAAGAAGTATACAGAGTTTTGAAAGTCAATCAATCTGATTGAAATTAGCCTAGGCTTTTCCCAGCTATTTTGGGGTCTGATTCCAATCTTAAATCAACAGGATTTTACATCAAGCAACTGCCTATCTGCCCTCCAAAATCCAGTATCTGGCTATCACGATGTTTCTTGGGTACACCAGTTGACGGACTGGATGGTTGGGTTTTAAATTTTCTGAGACCAAGAACTCACTACAGCAGCCCTACTATGACATGCTAATGCCATCCAATTCCGATGATGTAAACGGGATAGTGCTATTCGCTATGTATAGCTCCGTCTCCTTCTAAGAGCGGAGTCATGACCGTTTTAAGACTTCATAGTAGGGCCCCTGGAGATCTTATATCGGATGCAGCTGAATACCAGTCTTTAACATAGAGCGACTGCTTATCTGACCCTTATAATCCATTAACTGGGTATCACGATACATCCAGGCTAGACTAGTTGACTGGTTGGTTGCGTTTTGAATTCCATGGAACCAAATGCAAAAGGAAAATAAAGGATTCAAATCGAGAATAGAACCAATTACCTGCATTGGACACTAACGGACACTATTCTGTTGAGTGGTGTTAATGATAATACAAGATAAGTCGTTATGCTTAGTCAAGCTCACGTTTGCAGTAATCTTTCTTTATCCTTCAAACATATCACAAAAGATAAGAACGAAATTAAAAACAATCGAACAAAGCTGCAATAGGTGGATACAAGTATTTGTAGAAAGAAATCCCTTTGCAGTTATCGTAACAAACATTTTAAGACTGTGTGACCACCTACTGAGAGGCGCGTGTTCCATACAAAACCGTAATTTAATAGCCACCTTACTCATGCACTTGTAAAAGCAATAGAACACTCTTAAGTCTCCTGGAATACGGTTTAAAATGTAATAGCTCTGAGTTTTGTAACCACAGGTGAAGTTTGGTATTTCACCTGTCAGTGATTTGTACAGGAGTTTGACTAATTCATAGAGGAATTTGCTTTTCCTATGGGAATTGAGGTATGTCTTCGTATACTGTGCGTTAGCTGAGTTCCTGAGGACTTACCTGTGGGTTTGCCTTTACTTTGTCAAAATTCAAGATATGGAAGGGTAGGTTGGCTGCGATAAAAGATAAAAAAATCAGAGATTTGATAATGCCCAGACATCGCTCATTTTAACTTGAAAACCTACAAAAAATCAAAAAAGAAAGAAAGTTGATCCTCTTCATTTCAGTCAAAATATGTCGGCTGCTGGCCTTCCTCAAGCATCGCTACATTGACTGGCTTTGTGCTTCTTGCATTCAGTGGATCCTCAGGCCAGCGGTCCCACTAGTGGGAAGCCATTCAACGCTGCGTCTCCTGGGCTGACAGGTTAAAAGAAAATTTGTTGATATTTTAAGGATTCACAAAACTCTACTTCTTCAGCAATAATGAAGTCCGTATGCCCATTGGTATGGTAATGGCATGATAAATTCACTCGCACAAAACAGACTACCAAACCAAATCAAACCATGGAAATTGAAGGACGTCTACTTTAAGGCACCTGAATCAATCCAGCTGAATTTGACGAAGATTGCATTATAGATGAATATTAATGACTGAACACAAAAAGTTAATTCGAGGCAGACGCGTGTCGTGGTTGACCACAATACTTGTAACTTGTAACGTGCTCACAAAAACTTGTCAACCACATCAGTATAGAGTTACAGATCGATGTACTATGAAATCATATTGTTAAAAACATTGTGACGTAGTCGTTTTTTAGGGTTCCGAACTTAAAAGGAAATCGGAAACATTTAAAAATAACTTTTTGTTCATCTGCCACTTAAGTTATTCTCGAGATCTAGAAATGCAAAGCAGGAATTGGAATTTTGGGTTAATGATGAGACTTTGAATGTCGTTACGAGTAGTCAGAAGCCAGCAAAGTCTAGGCACTAGTCTTCCAAAGTGTATCGTGTTACTCAGTAACTGGGTTGTGGAGAACAGATAAGCAGTAGCTCCATGTAAAATACTAGTACGCCGTTGCATCCGATTAGATTGGAAGCCGATCTCAAGATAGTTGGGAAAAGGCCGATTGATTGTCAGGTCTTGATGATCCGCATATAGGTGACAATTTTTGTGGTCATAATTTCTGTTGAAGGATATTTAATACCAATTTTGCTCAGCTCTTTCCATCAGGTAGGCATAACTCCAACCCATTAGAAGATGTAAGATAAACATTTGACGTTGGAGACAAAAGCAACGTTTATAAATAAAAGCTCGATCCGGTTCTTGCGATTGGAGCACCGATAGTATCTCTTATCTCAAGAGAAATCAGTTGCAATCTTTCTTATATATGAAACTATGAACGTGTCTGACAGACATCAATTGCTATTTGGTATATTATGTCATGTTCAAACTGCCCCAAGCCCGTTTAAGCAATATAATACAACCTAGGCCCTAAGTCAAGAGTGAATAGGTTACTTCTATTAAAGCGTGCTACATCGTCGTCCAAATCAAACCCTTTCAATCAGGTGAGATTATAGTCTAACGCGAGCTTATCAATAATGATAAAAAAGTATTTATAAAAAATATTATAGTAGTCCATGTTAGTTCGGCAGAAATATCATGAGGAATATCGTCATTTGATTTATTTCATCTTTCAGACCATTTATAATGTGGATGAATGGATGTGGAATCAAAATGAACTTTGGAGACTCCTACAACAAGTAACGATAGAACCCAATGAAATTAAACAAACAATCGTGAACCTAAAGTGGCAGTGGACTGGCCGTATTCGGCTGGTGGCTCGATGGCCACATCTAACCACCAGCCAAATACGGAAAATAGAATAGTAACAATGATAAACTGGAACAATAAAGAATAGTTACATTGATAAACCCGAATTAAAAGGATTTCAAGATAACCACTTAAACTGAATTTCCATTCTGAGGGTCATTGTGAAGAGTGAGAGAAAACACAGCGTTATTTATAGGATTTCTAATGCAACTAAAATCATAGTATATTCTAGACAAAGAAATATCATCTTAGTTCCACAAAATAAACCTTCAAAATTCACGAAAGTCTTCACGATGGAATCATTTGACACTTTTCTAAGTATCGATAATCTGATGTAAAGTCTTGTTCCTCCATTTTTTACCTCCGGACCGGAAAGTATCATCTTATTTGTTTATCTCCCGAGCTTGTCGACAGCCCATCACCACGTAATTAGAAAGACAACGTAGCTTTTTTTCATCATACATAATTGACAGGAAAGTTTACTTGTTATAAAGAAAATTCAACCTTGTTTTTAACTAGCAGAGTCTATAATTGTGTGGTAACACTGATGGGCAGTGGTTGACAGTGTAGACTTTTTGTAGAAATATTGTTTTTCGTCGACACTGCCATTTTTATTGAGCGTTTCGGTTTTGTATTGTTTTGTTACTTTATTTTTATTAAGATGAAGTTACTTTGAGCGACTAATGACTTTGTTTGGATTTAAAAATGTAAGATCTTCATCAAGCTTGACTACCTATTTCAAAAACAAATCTTCATCTAACTTCATATGTGTTTGCTTCTACTTTAAACATGCCTGTAAGTACCGCGATAGTAACTGTAAAAGCTGTTCCGTCGTAGTAATGATAGGTAACCCATGGGTGCCTGACTAAACATAATCCATTGGTTTCTTTTTACTCAGGAGCGAGTTTACAATCCTCGAGAACCAGTAAAAAGATAATTTTATTATTTTAATAACAATAAAACGCGATTCGATATTTTGGGTATCTGTGATTATCTCGAGTAGTCAACGTCACTCGACATCGCTTAAGCATAGCATTAGTCTAGCAATCTGGGAAAAACCCACACAAGTAGGTGTTGATTGTCACTTCCGAATTACCGAACAAAGAATAGTTTCTGAAATAGGCTGAGTAGTAGTTTAATTATGAAGACGCAGTAAAAGTGAATGAAAATATATGTATCTGGCATCGTGACGTCTTGACACACGTTTGCTGTTTTGACACTAAATATGGCATTTCAATTACTTAAACCATAAAGTCCCATAAAGTCAAAGCTTTAAGAAATCAGAAATCCCACTACATAATTTACGAAAGGGAAACAGGAAACAATTCAAAATAAACACAAGGTAATTTAAGTAATCATGACATCGAAAAGCAAATCTCAATGCCGACTCTAGATACCAAAGCCGTACCAAAAATGGCATCACCTACCAAAACAATATTATTGAACGAAAGCCGGAGTGCGACCAAATCCATCAGCTATCTTATCAAACGGGTTGTCCAGTAGCTAATTCTCCTAATCCTATAATACGGTCGGACAGATAGATCGCTGTATATTGGTTTTCGCACGTGACGCCCTTGTTAAATATAGTTGTCTGTATTTGTTTTTGTCTTATCGAGGATAATTGGATTCCTTTGTCATTTAGAAAGTTCCTTCGTTTTAGTAGTTCACAAATGGTCTTCATTAGATACATCTACTACGAGCTGGCTAGTGCTGGTCACGGCTTCCTTAGCTCTTCAAGTTTTAAGATGTAAACCTTTTTGTACCTTATTACCTCTTTGGTACTTTTCGAGTAAATTATTATTAAAAAGTGTGATTTTTTGCGACAAACCGACTCTTTCAGCAAGGACAGATCTTCAAGTGATTTTGAATCAGTATATTGACATATCTGCTTTGCTTCATGTGCTTTTGAGTATATCACTATTTAGAGTGCCAGGTTTAACTAAAAAAAAGTCAAACACGTCTTGATCTTTGTAATTGTCAGTTGCAGACGTTGCAGTTTATTTCTGAGAAATATCTATAGACTGCTCTTTAAATTTATCGTTAGTGTCTTTTCTATTTTCCACTTTAAAATAAAATACCTACTACCAGAGATAACGCTTCGCCCAAAATCCATGGAGGCGACGAAATCTAAAATAATTGCCAGCTACCGAGTTTGTTCATAGATAAACATGATATATGATGTGAACATAGAGCCATATCTATACAACGATATCTTTACACATAAAAACTATAGCACCAACCTTAAAGCTGTGGCTGAAGAGCCGATTTAGAGTGTTGCGGTAGTAAATAAAAGTTGGTAAATATGGAACAAGCGATAGAAATGTGGACATGCGACAGTAATTATTACAACACGGTATTGTAATTGCAAGTCTTATGATATTTGGCTGTCAATTATATTAGGTGCTGGCTATCATCAATTTGAAACCTGTTGAGAATGAAGATAGTAGACCAGAGACAGGTACATCAAAATGTTAAGAGGTTAAGAATTTAGGTGATAGATTTTTTGTATTTGATGTAATGTTTGATTATGATGATAAAAAGAAAACTTAAATGGATGATCAGAACAATCCACAACACCGTTTGTCATCAATCAACAACTAGATTGTCCGTGATAGCTTTGCTTTTTTCTTCTGTTAGTAACAGGTGAATGGAGAGAAAGAAGGAGGCAAGAGAAATATGGATGAACTATCTGAGGAGTGGTATGAAAGAAAAGAGAGTCAGCGGTAGCGTGACGGTTGGGAGGCAGGAATGAGAGAAGAAAACATGTCACGTGTTTCTCATGGGACAAGGGCAGGAAGATAATGATGCGATTACTTGGAAACTTAATCCATTTTAGCAGTAAGGGATAACCCTTGATTGTTAACACAAATATTTTTTGAATCTGTAGAAATTTTCTATTTCTGGAAGCAAGTACGCTACTCGACGATTTTAAAGGTAAAATTTTTAATTTACCAAACTACACTGATAAGATAAGCTCTGTTTTGACACTGATAATACGAAATTTTCGACTTATGAAATATCAAATGTTATCACCGTATCGGCAGCTGACGTCACCAATATTTATTTTTGTTATTAAATTGATATTTTTACTGTTAGTAACACTTGACTTGACACATCGTCCTAATTTATAATGTTGATACGAATAAGTTCTCAATAAAGATAAATCTTAGTCGTGATTCTAAAGTGATGAATTGTTATTTGAATGTTTTATACTTATGATTTTAGGTAAACATTGTGTTTAAGTATCTATAGCAAGATATTAATGTAGTGATTAAATCTATTATCTTGAACCTACGTCAATGTAATCAGTTAATGATTGCTATCATCTTTTTTAATTTTATCTTTACAATAGGTACATATTATAAAAATGGTTTAAATGGTAATATGCTTAAAACAAATCTGAGAACAAACTATCAACAGAGCTATTTTTTCAAATGTTTAGAACCCTTCAAAGACTGGTGAAAAATGTTCATGGAGACTGAACCAGCCAACACAAGGAATCTTAGCGAAGGCCCAAGTAGCATTTTTTCAAATAAACAGGTACAGTAAGGAAACGTGAAAGAAATTACACAAATGAAGAAGAAACCACTTTACTAAAATAAAGATCCAAATCTAAATCGACTACCAACATCGAACTTGAAGATAAAGAAACATTATATGATAAGCATCAGGTACCTACGTACGTGTTATAAAAATCACTATAATTATGTATCTGTAAGCGTGTTTGTTGGCTATCGAGTTGATAGTGATAGTGAAACATAGATAGATCGCGGTTTGTACCCAGTTAGGTGGCGCTTGATGAACAGGAAAATAGCAATTAAATTAATAAAAACGATAAAGGGAAACTGAACTAGTAGGACCCACCCACGCTATCGTGGGTCCTACTAAGAATAGAATAGAAAACTATAATTAAACACACACACAATACAACAGCAACAAACACATAGTAAAAAACCAATAGCTACTACAACTACACACAACAACAACAAGATCAGTTTCGCCTTTAACAGAATAAAGTAGAATACTTACTCTTTATCCCCGCGACTTCGCACGCGCATATCTCATTTTCCCTAAACCTTCCTCATGAATAACCCCATCCATTGGTGAAAACCGCATGAAAATCCGTTCAGCAGTTTTTGAGTTTATCGCGAACAGACAGAGAGACGCGGCGGAGGACTTTGTTTTACAATATGTAGTGAGAAAAAAATAAGAAAACATTACATAGGATGACACAAGGGGCCTATCGCTAAAAGCGATCTTGCAAAGACAAGACAACCGTTGAATGAATTTGAAAGAGTATAGAGACATATACATAAAAGAACATAGATGGTAAACTGAATTATGAAGATCAATCCATTGAAGCGGGTCACAATGTTCAAATGAATTGGTCAGGATCAGGATCCACACGGTCGTCATAAGAGAGGAAAAACTACACAAACGTTTACAAAACCTTTATGCTTCCCCCAGCAAAAACGGTCCAGCCGTCTAGATTGTAACAAATGAAATATCATTCGATTTATCTTCAGTGCCGAAGTTACATAGGCTATATATATGCGTTTGGAATAATAAAACAAGAATACGACCGCCATTCGCCATTCGCCATTCTATACATGAAAACTTTAGTTCCGAAAAGTTCCGAGAAGACGATTTCAAAAATGTAACAGACTAAAATGTAGGAAATAAAAAAAGTTGTATCAAAAAGGTTCCAAACGAGGCACTTTACAACAAGTCTGATGAAGTTGGGTTTCCACTAGTTCAATCACAGATTTGAGGCCACCAACTGCATCAGCCTGATTAGCTAAGTTTTAGTAGCTTTCTGCGGTCGCGTATTTTTAGTTCTTTACTTAAACACAGCCAAAGTTAAAGCATAGTATTCAGAGTTTAAATCACGTATACGATGTCATCATAATAGGCAAGATCATCGAACCTATCAGTTAGTTAAAACAAGTACAGTAAACAAGTCAGAACAGACTCGTTATCAGCCACAGCACACTATCGAGTGCAGGACTTCCGTTCTAGTCTGTTTGCGCGATACATATTACATACCCAGTCTTGCTTTACTTTTGACGACGTCTGACGTACACGATGCCACTAAAATAGATGGATCGGCGTCACACGTAGATTATGCCTAGTATAATAATATATCTATAATAATAATAATATCTTGGGACAACTCACACACGGTCATCCGATCCCAAACTAGGCAGAGCCTGTGCTATGGCAACCAGACAACTGATAAACATACTTATATATTTCTAAATACATACATATTATAGACAAATTACACCCAGACACAGAACAAATGATCATGCTCATCACACAAAGATTTGTCCTGGGTGGGAATCGAACACACGACCTCCGGTTTGGCAGTCAGGGTCACTAACCACTCGACCAACAGGCCAGTCAAATATAACATACGTGTTTTTGTAGTGGCCATGTGGCTGTAATAGCAGTGTTATGTGGGACCACATCACAAACAAGTGACGTCTATGTAGACTGTGGGATGTATCTTGCGTCATTATATAAATTAACTGTAGCTAACACTTCTCTAAACGCTAGCAGCCGGGCTATTCTGCCAATACCTCACCGTGTAAGCTTGGCTGGAGTGAGCAAGAAGTGAACTGTCATCTATCTTGTTTCTATGGTTCGACGGTTCACTTCATTTTCAATTCATCTAAGTTTACACGGTGAGGTGATTACAGAATCGCACTGCGAAGAAGAAAATAATATTTTAATAAACACTTAACATAAATATGTGTGTACGTTTACAGTTAACGTTTACGTTACGAAAGCCGACGGCTCCATTCGAGTCGAGCGTTCATCGGTACCTCAAGCTCGCTAAAACCGTTATTAACGGAGACCTATAATCACTATAAAAGTCAAAAATACTTGGGCCTGGAACTATTATTATAGGCCAATAGATAAGTAGTCATTATGATATCCCTTTTTTTTTTTTTTTTTTTATGGATGGGAAATCATCAAATGACTTATTCCGCTCTGGGTGGAGCGGAAGGGCGTGTCAGACTCTTACTGACTAAAACCCATCCGTGTTCCTTCTAAAGCCCTTTGCGTTCCAGGGCCGCGGTGACTCTTTCGAACAGATTCCGCAACCCTGGCAGGATTATGATATCCCTAGCTTTTTCCCAACCACCTATATTAGGGTCGGCTTCCACTGAAATTCTGCTGAATACCAGTATTTTACGTAGAGCCTACCAAACCTCCACAACCCATTAAATGGGTAACAAGACTTGGCAAGACTGGACTCAGATTTTCTGGCTTCTGATAATCGGTAACGACTGCCAAAGATATCTACAAATGACAGCCGGGACCAACGGCTTAATATGCTTTCCGAGGCACGGAGGAGTCTCGGCAATCTACCCATCCTTAGACCGATCTCGGCAAGCTTTGCTAACCTTGAAGATCAATCCGTGGGGGTGTTATTATTTATCCACGAGGTCTTTTAGTGCCTATAGATAAGAAGTATGTACACAACGTGTAACAGAATAAACGCAATCGGTACCTGAAAAGGGGTCATTGTATTGTCATTGTTTTTCGCGATTTCAGTGTTGATCCCATAGTAAAAGTTGTTCATAATTATGAGTACAATGACGTCTTTTCAGTTAATGCGTTTATTAAGTTACACGTTGTATACTTAAATTAAACCTTAGTATTTTAAAAACACACTATTACAACTTCAACTATACGTATGCCATATGTTTTACAAACTGCAATACAAACCACCCGGAACACTTCCCAGCGTCACAAAACCACTTCGACCAAAAATGTGAGGTAACTTCCATACGATAGTCCCGAGTCCCGCGGGATTCTACCGCGCCGGGACCATCCGTCTTGTCCCAGACTCCGGCCCCGGACCAACTTGCTGCACACTTGTGACCGGGAATTATTTCATACGGAACTTGTATTCTGTGAAGGTTTGAGACAAAATTAGGGAAAAAACATTGGTGAGTGGGTGTGTTAAAATTGTCTTTTTTAATCTTTAACAGTAAGCAATATATATGTGATAACATAGCAATCAAAACAGCCTTTAGTTGACTTTAAATGGATATTATTCAGTAAGGACTTACCCCAGTTTCTAAATTGTCGCGCTATACCTTAATGCAAAATTACAGGCTTACGTTTTAGAGTATTAAAATCTGCGATGGAGCGAGCTCCACCACAACTTTTAATTCTTTATTCTGGAACCAGAAGTAAATCTCCACAATAGTACTACGAGGAGCGAAAGATACATATAAAATTGGCTTGACCACAATAAGAATAAAGTACATTTGAGATTTTTTTTACAATATTTGTTAACAAGCCTTTGCTATTAGCTACCTGTCCTCCAGTAGGCAACCTTTACTATATACGAGTATACTATTTACCCGACTGCAGAAAAGAGACTCTTTTCTGGTTTGCTGTAGATTCTAGCCATAGTGTAATAAAGAAAATAGTGCTGAGACCACTCACCACCATTTTTTTTACACTATGGCTTACCTCATTATCTTGCCGCCAATACAAAGGACGATTGTTTCCTAGCGATCAATATACAAATATTGTTCTACACTATCTCTTATCTGATAGCGCGGCGGCATCGTGTAATTAAACCTTAATGACACTATAAAATTAACTCATGACCGTGGGAAGGTGATTTTATTGCTGTACGGGATAGTGCTTTGATCTGACATTGAATTTTCAGTTAAATATGTGATATGCTTATTTTCCGTTCAACATCTGCCCAGCCTTTTCTCAACAATATTGGGGTCGGCTACTAGCTACCAGATTCAGCTGAAAACTATTCCGTTCAATGTTTAAAAATTTAAACAATAAAAAAAAGCAAAACAGACCCATCGAAAATGGAGAGGAGTAGAAGACCCATCTGAACAGCTGGATGCCCCAAAGCTGAGAAATTTTGTAAGAATTTTTGTCCGACTTTGTCTTTTAGAACGTGTCAGTTTTTGTTTGCGGTTATGAGATAGGTAAGTAAGGTAAGTAACTAACACATAAGTACACAGATTAAACTAAGTAGGAGTTGTAAAATTTAATAAATAAAGTAGCACCAATAAAAATAGTTAATCGTTTCCACCAAAACACCGTACAATCAGATCACAATCTCAATCACAACAAGGAAGTCCAATAAATTCCATTGCCAACAACTTCACCCTTGAACCGCGACTAGACCTTGAGATGTCAAAGTGACAGCTGTCAAATCCCGAGCTGTCACACTGACAGGCGCTGTCATCGCGGCGTGACGGAGCCGCGCGTGATTAATTAGCGGCTAATTGATTTGACAGTGGTTTAGCATTAGGCCGGTTGTACGCGAGCAGTAATTGACACTTCATAAGATGTAGCTGATACGGATGATGACGGTTGTCGTGACACGGAGCTTGGTTGGGTTTGATGGTACACTGGCCGAATAAAACCACAAATTTGTGATGACTCAACATCGGCTGAACTACTCAACTGTAGAATCTACAGTGTAACAATAACACTGCATTGTTAGGAAAATGCTAGGCAGATTGATCTACAGTTTCCTTAGATATAAAGAAAGAAAACTAGTGTATTTGGCACACACAGATACACACAACGTAAACACAAAAATAAAAGGAAACTTAATTTTATAACTATATTGTGTAGGTACCCCGCGGCTGCGCCAAATAGGTCCAGTTCAGCAAAATGCCAGACAACTAGAAGCTGCCTGACGCTGGATTTCAACTGAACCTTACGTTGAAGTGACGAATGTGAATCAGTTTTTAAGGTGTAGATCAATCTAACTAGCATTTTTCCTACTATATTGGGGTCGGCTCCCAGTCAAACCAGATTTAGCTGAATACCAGTATTGTACATGGAGTGACAGCCAATCTGACCACCACAGCCCAGTAACTGTGTATAATTGTTATACTACTGTAGCGGCATCAATGGCCAATGCCACTACATGAAAACTAAGAAGCGAAATTTGTGCGGCAACAAAAAAGAAATCCTGCATCGCGCAAGCAAAGTTCTCCGTGCACAACACAAACAACAGTCCGAATATCAACTTTTGGGCAGTTGCCCACCAGACACAACAACCGTCTAGTCGGAGGATTGTCCCATTTTCAGGTTTGCGGTATTTTACTCACTGTTCCGCATAACTCTATACTACCAATTAAACAATACTGTGGAGAAGTACGTCAGGTTGAGATCTATGGTCTAGGGAGACATGACGGTGTGCTGCCACCCTAATAAACAGAAATTAATTGTGAGCAATTTATTAAAGTGATTCTGATTACATGATATCAATTAACACGGTAATGTTGCTGTCAATTATTGTAATGCACATAATATTATGTACCTACTGATATGTAGTACCAAAATATAAGGTTATTGTTTGATAAATACGTGTCAATGAAACCTACCTAAAATTATTTATTAATGTCTAGATAGAAAATAAATTGATCCTAAAACGGTGAAGGAAAGCTTCTGGGGGGACAGCCAGCATATCCTAGAACCAAAATTTCGAAGACATTTGAAAGATGGTGGTATCGTGGCATCAACCAATCGGCATTGGGCCTGCTTGGTGAATAACGGCTCACACACTCTCACACAGACCCTCATATGTTCGTGGATATGTCACAACATAATTAGGATTGTAATTAATATTTTTAGATTAGGTATCATTTCTCGATATATTATGAAAAAATCGTTTTGTAAACAATAAATTCTATCCAAATTCAATAGTACCTATAGTTACGAAAAATATCCGTGACTTATTAAGAAAGAATAGTTTACATGTTCACGCGATATTTTACAATCTTACGGCGTCTGCAATTTTCTGGTGACAGATATAATCAATAATAACGTTAGCACACAAGGTCAAGGAAAACCAAATAGCCCCGGGTTAGCAATTAACTCAGAGTTATTAAACAACTCTGGGTGTGCAAGCTACTCAACTAGATTCTTAGTTGAAACTAAATACATACACACCGGACGTTATTAAATCAACTAAATAAATTGCAAAAAGTATCCGCAGTCGGTAGGATTCGAACCTACGCTCCCAGAGGGAATCTGATTTCTAGTCAGACGCCTTAACCGCTCGGCCACGACTGCTGTGTCTAATCCGCAAATAATTTCAACTTCCATGCCAAATAATAAAATCATTTATGAATAGTTCGACTCGAATTTGTCACTGACGTCACCTAATCCAAGCTTTCGAGCCTGTCGTAATATGTCATATTTCATACTAGCACTTCGCCCGCGACTTCGTCCGCGCGGATTTAGTAAGTACTCCACAAACTTCAACGCCCCCTCAAACCCTTTTTAAAGGTAAGTTTTGGAAAATTAAGCACTACGATATCCATTCAACGGTCTCAGGATCAGCCTACTATCCACCCAGTTCACCCCGTTCACCCCGCCAGAGGTTGACTATGTAAACATTGTTAGATCTGTTTCAAATTTCCCACTTTTAGCTTGTTCATTCCAATTTCCACGTAAATTGAAGTAAGCAATAATGTCCTCCCCTGAAAAATTC
>NDFZ01005049.1:150935-193950 GCA_002192655.3 Mamestra configurata
AAAATTTAACACAAAACAAAAATCAAAGATAAAATCAAAGCATAAGGTCAACAATAAAAGTAAAACATTAGACAATTCGAATATTAAATCAATTATATAATGTCATTTAGGTACTCATTTACAGTATAGTAACTTTTGTTCAAAAGAAATACCTTTAATCTATTTATGAAAATACTATATTTATTTATGTTACTAATTTCTTCCGGTAGTTTATTATATATTTTTATAGACATTACATAGGTACTTAAGGAGTGCATTTTCAGCCGAGATTTAGGTATGTTCAGTCTATTTTTATGTCTTAGTGTGAATCTAGTTTGTATGTCTTCTCTTTTATTATATAAATCAGGATATCTGCGTACAAATTTACATATCTCAAAAATATAGAGGCAGGGTAGGGTTAGAACTTTCAGTTCCTGGAAATGTGGTTTGCAGCTATCGGTTTGTTCGATATTTACCAAAATTCGAATTAATTTCTTTTGCAGAGTAAATAATGTGGGTGTGTCTGTACTATTACCCCACAAAATTACGCCGTATTTGAGCCATGCATAGGCGTACGCGTAATATGAAACTAGCGCAGTTTTGAGGTCTGTAGTTTTTTTGATCTCTCGGAGGGCGTATGAAAACTTTGCTAGTTTCGCTCTTACTTTTTGGACATGCAACTTCCAATTTATGTGTGTGTCAATGTCTAGGCCTAACAGATTGAATTTGTTTACTACTTCCAATTTTGAGTTATTAAAATTAAAGTTAATATTTAAGGGTATTTTTTGGCGTGGATAAAATGTCATAATTTTGGTCTTGGTGAAGTTGATTTCCAGGTTGTGTTGTATCATCCAATTAGTTGTAGCGTCAAGTATTGAGCTTAATTTATTGTTTATGTTAACGTTGGTCTCGCATGAGGTAAGTATTGAAATGTCATCCGCAAACAAAACACAAGGTTCACTGATGTGGTTAGGGAGGTCGTTAACGTATACTAGAAATAGAAAACAGCCCATCACACTACCTTGTGGGATTGAAGCGTTTAATTGTATATTGTCGGATCGGAAAACTTCTATTTCATTTGTTTTTTCGTTAAAGAGTTCTAATTCCACTAATTGCTTTCTGTGTTCTAAATATGATTTAAACCAATCATGACATTTACCTCGTATCCCTATGCTATATAATTTATTTAACAAAATGTCGAATTGTACTTTATCATAAGCTTTTGACATGTCAAGCAGTAATCCTACGGCATATTTTTTCGAGTTGATAATATTAAGAGCTTAATACTAATGTCCAACGAGTGAAATGAGAATAAGTAACTTTAACTGAGAAAGTGTAGGTACAGTTCAAGTAGCTCTTTCAAGTTACTTACGCAAATGGAACACTAACCTATGTGTAACCATAAGGTTTGGGTACTAGGAAGAGGCTATTTAATACTAGCCAAGGCACTTGGCTTTCTCCCGAACGTACCTAAACCTTCAGTTTTCTTTCACGCAAGGCTACCTAAAGCTCCTTTTCCGTTTCGCTTCAAATATTCTAAACCTAATTCTTTCTTTATCGCTGGATTTAGGGCACTCAAAAACCTGATACCTGATTCATATTTCAACCAATGACAAGACTTTATCGTATAAACCTCAGCGAGAGCACATTAAAGCATTCATTATCGAGAGACAATGAAGCTCGGCTGACACTCGACGTCTTCATAACAGCACAAAAACAATGCCCTATCGTTTGACATGCTATTAAAATACACCACTTTCATGCTAATACAATATTAACCTTCGACCTATTTGAAACAAAGTCGATTTTCCTTTACCTTATCAAATAGAGCTCCATCACCAAAAAGTCCCTAATCAATAATTTATCTTTAAAAGAAATTAGGGGTTATAACAAAGAAAATAAAGTTTGATTTTGATTGTAGAGTTTTGTGAAAGAAAAGGGTTATAATTGTATAACGATATCATAGTGTTTTGACGTGTCGCTTGATTAATAATGGAGGTGAGTTGTCCACTTCGAGCAGTTTTTTTGTTATAATATAATAATGTTGATGCCGGGAACATGTTATGCTTTTAACATAAGCTTATAAACTTTTTGTTTTATACACACGAATCATTTCGTGCTTATCGTTCTTCGATGGTTTAAAAGTTTAAATGGTCCACCGAAAGGCTGACCGGTAATTTATTTTTAAATGAGAAACTTACGAAGTTATATATCATTAGTCTTTTGAATTAATTCAATATCCTATCCTACTAATATGGATGGATGGATGGATGGATGGATGTTTGTTACTCAATCACGTCAGAACGGCTGAACGGATCTTGATAAAATTTGGCACAGATGTAGATTATAGTCTGGAATAACACATAGGATACTTTTCATTTTCGATATTCATGCGGGTGGAGCTGCGGGTGACAGCTAGTTCAATATAATTTAATCCAAAAAGCATCAATCCACATACAACACTAAACATCAAAAAATTTAGTTTTTGCTAAGGAAGGTAATTTAAGCTTACCTAAGTCAAAGTATACATAGTAGATAGATATGACATAGCTCTATGAGCTTCCCAGTCTCAGCAACACATTTTTTTTTATTATAAGGTAACAAGAACCAGGCTGAAGGATTTAACCCATCTCAAGGAGATTTGTTTCACGTATTTCAGTGTCAAGTGCCACATTTACGCTAACTTCCCAAAAATCTTTCGGGAAAATATCATTTAGTTAAGAATGCATTTCCAAAATCACAAAGCCCATTCCAAAGATCTGAAAAAAGATATCAAAGAGAACATCTACCACAAGAAAGAAAACATCAACGTTATTTACAAACAAGACAATGACAAATCTAACATTACTTTCTTAAACAATCTGAATAACAACATAATCTGGTATTATCCCGAGGCTAATGGTCACTCACCATATTATACCATGGCCACAATACTAGCGAATAGTGTCGGACCGAAGTTTCGTTTTCGGCTTAGCTTCAGTTTCGGCAGCCATCCGGCCGAAACTGAAACTTTATTCGGGAGGTTTCGCGTTGCTGTCGAAATTGTTCGGTGCACTGAGCTATGATCATTTTGTGTCCACGCTCACAGTCGTGAGTTGTGTCACAAAATTTTCTACAAAGTATTTTTTATACCTTATAAAATCATGATGCAAAAAAAAATACCTATTTATTTTCCTAAAAAATACGAAAGTTTCGGCCTAGACCAAAACCGAAGGCTCGGTCGAACACTAATGGCCACTGACAATATTATACGCTGGCCACAATACCAGCAACTAGTGTCCAAACGACCTTTCGGCTTCGATTTCGGCCTAGTTTCGGGTTAGGTTCGGTTTTGGCTGCCATCCGGCTGAAACTGAAAATACATTCAGGGGGTTTCGCGTTGCGATCGGACCTGTTCGGTGCACTGAGCTGTGAGGGACGATTTGTCATTTTGTCGCGTCCGCTCTGACAGTCGTGAGTCGTGTTACAAATCGTTAGCAAAGTATTTTTTTTATGTACCTTTAAACTCAAGGTACAAAAAAAAACTTTATCATACCATGCAATTTAAAAAAAATATATTATTTATTTTTCCTAAACAATACCTATGAAAGTTTCGGCCGAAACCGAGACCGAAGCAGAAATTCGGTTTTGATTCCGACCGTAAAACTAGTTTCGGTCGGACACTACCAGCGAATAAACCCCTTGCTCCATTAATCATCAGATCAACTCCAGTGCTTCCGTTAAACCGGGAGACGGAGACAGACATATGATAGTTAGCTATGAAGGAGCGAGACGGGAGCACTCGATAACTTAATTGAAAACAAGTGAGGGATAGGGTTGGGTTGGAGTCGATGTGCATTGTCGATTCTAGGGTTTCTTTCTTGTAGTTTTTGATGCTCATGTAAAGTTACAATCAGTGAACAGTGGTGGGGATCAATTGGTAGAGTGCCTTAGTAACTATGCTTTTTCTTCTTAACTCCATTTTCTATCAAAGTTCTAGTATCTACATTGTGTTACAGTGCTTCAAAACATTCAAGTTATTAATGCCTACTACAGACATCCAAGAATCCTAAATCTCATGCTGCGCACCGAAGGTCCTGTATCGCTTTCGTCTTTCTGTCTAGATCATTGTGAGTTTTAGAACCAGAAAAGCCAGTATTTACTTATTACCGATAAATTTTAATATTCAGTGGGCAAGCCCCATCCTTTTTAATTCCCCGTTACACCCATAATGCGTTATCTGTCTCGTCTTGTGCATTAACACGTCCAACCTCATTATAATATTCACAATTTTATTCACACTTATCTCATTCAAATATCACCTCTAGCACTTTCAATATAAAGTTCAGATATAACGAAAGGGTTTTCTTGTTACTGCACCTTCAACGGGCAACTGTCGCCAAGCCGTTGTCTTTTATCGAAAGTAATGTCTTTTGCTATGGTTTTGAAAGGTTTGATATTGTCGAGTTTGAGGGCTACGCAAATATGAATAAGTTAAATAGGTATTAAAAAGAGAATTTCCGATACATATAATATCGAGTTTGGATATTAATTAAGTACCTATAGTAACGTAATTCAAAACAGCACCGGACCTAACACACTTCCTTAACGCACTCCGAGTTTTGTTTTCTCCAGTCCTGTATGTATGCTATGACTATGATTTCTGGAAATTGCACAATTATAAAAATCCATGCCTAACTTTATCAAAGGCTTGTGCTGGATCTAAGAGTTAAGTTAGTGATTGTCCTTTTCTTTGCATCCGTTCACCATGCTATACTTATAAGGATGAAAAAGAAGTACACTGACAAACGAAATTTGTTCTTTTTTTCCATTCAGACTGTAGTTAATATTAACTCACATGTCAGTACCTGTGTCACAAGCAGAATTAGGTTTTCTGAATAAAACTTTACTGAGGAAATATAGAATACTGTGACTTCCTTTTATCTTTACCTTTAATTGGTTACTAACTATTTTATCCGTCATATTCTGTATAATGTACCTGTATCTACACTAAGGCATCTTAGGTATGTGTACCTCAAAAAATGCATACACCTACGACACTGGAGCAGTAAATTAAGGTCTGCAACAATAATAATGTCGGAGCACGTCGTGTAGGCGACCTGACCACTTGTCAGCAAGTCTCCACGATCATAAATCATAGTATGTTTAGACAGTAAAACATGTTGGTAGTGTTAGTTCTACCTGAATCAGGTGCCAGTTTTTGTAATATTATAATTTAATTGCAGATCTGAGACTTTAATAAGAAGTAGGAAAGTAGGTACCTAGAAGGTGCATTGTCGTAAAGGCGCACGGAATTGATGCCATCGCTGTTAGAACCTGGATGAAGTTAGCACAGGAGCGCGGAGTTTGGAATAGGAAGCCAGGCCCATGGCCAACTGTGGGCAAAATCGAGCTGAAGATGATGATGACGATTATTAAGTAGTAAAAGTAGTATGCCAGGGTTGCGGAATTTGTTCGAAAGAGTCACCGCGGCCCTGGAACGCAGAGGGCTTTAGAAGGAACACGGATAGGTTTTAGTCAGTAAGAGTCTGACACGCCTTTCCGCTCCACCCAGAGCGGAAGAAGTCATTTGATGATTTCCCATCCTTAAAAAAAAAAGTAAAGTAGTGACCCACTAAGCTAAATAAAGCAACAATTTGTTCGCTGATTGGTTCTTCTTCCGCGCATAAATGGAGCGACGGCCCGCAAATATACCTAAAAACAGGCCAAAAAGAGTAGGTATAATATAAGGCTACTTTTCATCCCCGAATATTGTTCAGTTCCTATAAGATATACTAAGGGAGAGCAGTGGGGAACCGTAACTTGGAAATAAAATACAGACAAAACGATTTTTTTGTTTTAGATTTTGACTGTGAGGAGCATGGCAGATAAGATAGGAAAAAATGTCAGGCAAAAGCATGATTCAATTTAAAACAACGGGCATCCGCACACTTATCTAGCAATTCAGTATAGTCGGTGTTTTTCAAAAGAAATTCTTCCATAAGTGTTCTCATGTTTAAGAGTAATCGATTACACCCATTGACAGCTGTCTTCTGAGGGGTGACGATGTTCACAAAAATTGAGATGCAGAAATGTACGAAAAGTATTGGGACCTACGTGGTGTCCCTAGTATTTTTGGACACAACTTGGAGCACAAATAAATAAGCTTTTTTTTTATTTAATATGGGTACGCTCTTGACTGTAGTCTAGGTCATAGATGACAGAGACAAAGTCGACGATGGAGCGAGCTTACCCAGAAGAAGCCTGTTCACTCTAATGAATAACTGATGCAGTAGTTAGCCTATTTGCGTTAAATTCATCTAGGTATTCATTTTATTTATCCTCTTGATTCCAATACTACAATAACAGTCAGGCTTAGTTTACAGTTACAAAGCTACAGCATGATCCTTAAAATTAAGAGTCGCAACATTTTTATTTTTTTTTAGTTACTTTTTGTACAAAATATTTTAGTTTCGTATAATTTGTGTGTGTCTATGTTTTCGTGCGTAAAGTCAAAGTCAAAGTTTTTGCCTGAACTAGGATTAAAGTAGAGCTGAAGTTGTAATGTTCAACGCTTCTGGATTCTGGAACCATAGCGATTTCAAATTCTTCCCCGTTGAGCTAATATCTATCTATGGGAAACCATTCCATACCTACCTACCATGATGCAACTAGATACAAGTCTATAACCTCGTCAGAGTACAGTTCAAGATAGACAGGAATTATGTGAAGAAGATTTTCGTAGAATCAAACTTGTTTTTCTTAGCAGAAACAGTAACACAATTTTTTTTTTACAAATTCAATGAAAGTTAGAAGGGCGCCTCACGGCCAGTCAAGGATTAAACCTGAAACAAAATGACTAATACAAAAAACAATTCCACACTTCACAGCAGAAAAGAAACAGTAAAATAGGTGATGAAGGGATTTTAACTAATAATATAATAGTCCAGTCATTTTCTAAGTACATAAGTACATAAGGACAGCTGCCACACAATATAGCAAAAACGAATAATACGTAACATTTCCCACCTTGAAATCGATTTACGTCACCAGGATAAATTAAAGCATTCCAAGTATAAACGCCGAGGACCATTCACAACGACACAAAGTAAATAAAAAAAACGCCGCCGCTCGCATCCAGCCTCCCAGATTCGCACTATTATCTCCACGCAACCAATCCAACATGGAGAACGGAACGCAACGCTCTCATTGGCCCCTCGCCGTCACAAGCTCCACCCTTCTCAAAGACTCCTCCCATCGCACAAAAAGTTTCCAGAATCAGCTCTACCTGCCCTCGTAACGCTCAGTCCACAGCTGAAGTCGAGCGCATTCATTAACGAAATCATCCGCCGTGACTTCCATTCTTTACATTCAATCAACATTCTTACTCTTATCAAGTCGTGATACGATCAAAACTGTCTGAGGTAACTCCGTCTTTGTCGGGCGTCGAGATTTCGGACTCGTCAGAGAGGGACGGTGAATCAAAGTTTTAGGTGTGGTTAAGAAAAATTATGCCGTCGTGCGTGCCGCGATCAGTGTTCGTCGGTTCACCTGACGTGCGGGCGTGCGATCGATAGCGCACGGTGCGGCACTAGCCCGATTTAAATTCGAACGGTCCGAATTCCGGGAGGCCAATAGCCGTCGCGCGAACTCTTTGGTCGTACCGCGATAGTGATGTGTGTGATGTAAGGTATTGTTGTCGATAGACACAGACACGGTGATCGTGACAACATGATGACTATGGACGTCGGGATGTACAACAACCAGCAGAACGGGTACGGGGGCGCCGAGTACTACCAGCAGGGCGCAGCTTACCAGCCACCATATGAGGGCTATCACGAGGGTTATTACGAGACTCCGGGCCACTATTATGAGCCGCTACTTCACGGGCAGACACACGAGCATCCTCCTACTCCTGTGATCAGCACAGACACTGGTCTCTGTTATACCAATCTAGATTATGGGGAGCTGCAGCCGAACTACCCGATACACAGCATTCCTCCTCACCCAGAGCCGTTCAAGCACAGAGAGGAGGTGCCGCGGCACGAGGAGATGGTGATGCACGAGCACAAGCTGGACAACCACTACCTGGAGACGAAGTACAACATGCACTTCGTGGACGAGAGCTCGATGCAGTACAACCACGCGGGCTCTCCGCTCCCGTGCGCAGAGTTCGAGCACTACCAGCCGAAGGACGAGTTCGGCGGGCTGCGGGAAGGGTTCCCGCGGGAGGAGTGCATGAGCTCGCACAGCCACCTGCAGGGCCACCAGGCGCACGCGGCGCACGCCGCTGTGCCCACGTATAAGTGGATGCAGGTCAAGAGGAACGTTCCCAAGCCTACCGGTAAGTTGATATTCAAGAAAAATCTTATAAACAAATAAATTAAGTGTTACTTAGGTACAAGATTTTGACGAGGCAAGAACATAATTAATTATGCACGTGACGGGTTCGTTAGAGCTTTTCAGAAATTTCTTCGACATGTTAAAGTCGTATGACTTCCATCTCCTAAAACTTGCTTAAACGAAAGTGCCAACTTAACATTTCTTAATAAACTGCGACATTAATTTAATAGTATATTCATATTGAACTCGTTGGATAAAACAATGATTGACATTCCTAATAGGAATCCTATGATCCTGACTGGTTTATATGGACGACTGGCTTCTGAAAGCGACTTCGCCCTCGTGAAATGAAAATTACCCGTGATCATGATGATAAAAGTAACCCTATGATCTGGGACACCTACATATTATGTGTCTATTTGTTTCATCAAAATTCTTTCAGCCGTTAAGACGAGAAGAGGTAACAAACAGACAGAAAGAGTTACTTTCATATTTTGTCATTTCAAGAATGGAAGTAGGTACCTATATTAGTATGAATATCCCAGCAGTTGGAGTATTGTTTAATCTGATATTATTCACCAAACTTCTGCGTCAACATTTCATCTGGGCCTTGAATCAAGTGGTGTAATTAATTAGCTATTCAAATTAAGATATGATTATAAACATACTAATTGGCTGCAATATCACTGTCATTAGATAATTGAACAGGTGCATAACAATGTCAAAGTTTTGGTACTACTTAATTAACAGTTATATTATAATACATGGTAGCAACACCTAATCAATCACTAGGTATATTAATTTGGTGACGTAGGTTCTACCTAAATTACTTTTACGTATAATTCGTTATCATTTGGACACGTCTTGCAGTAAAAGTACTTAGGTACTACTTAGCCTAATATTTACTGCAAGACATGTCTAAAAGGTGACGCAAGCAGTCAAGTCTAACATATCCGGACTTTTTGTTTGTATTAAACATTCTTCATAAAGAACAGAACATTCTACAGCCTTCAACACAATGCATGATATTTGGTTACCTATTAAAAAAAAAATCTTTTACTTCAGACAGAGTCCATTAATTGGTTAGTATACAAAAACTTAGTAACTAGTGTTAGTACTTATAACTACCGGAACAAAATACAATTATATACTTACACTAAACTCACATGCAGGCTTATCCAATGCCCCAGTATGGGGCTGTCCCATCTGTCCGCTATAACTCCCAGGGTGCTGTTGGGGCTGGCACGTACCCGTCGCATGGCGGAGGCGCAACGCTTGCGCATGATGGCATGAAAACCATCAATCTCCGCCTCCGCGAACATGCCGGATGCACTACAGTAGCGCGGCAACCCCAACAACACCCTGAATGCATTATTATACTGGACTCGCAGAGCGCTGTATGCCCTCTGAGTTGAGCCACAGACTGCAACTCAAACAACTGCAACTGGCTGAATACTCATTTAGAATAAATTATTTCAACCTTCAATTCTTTATGAATTACAGTGATAAAAAGTTAATGTCCAAAGACGAGCTTAACTCAAAATGTTCTCCCAGCAAACCTTAATAATACACCTAACCTTTCAAATGGTGATAGAATTTTTCAAATCGATTACTTCTATGCAAGCGTGCTACATCATCGACCACATCATCCCTTTCCATCAGGTGAGATTGTGGTCAAACGCGTGCCAATCAATAATAAAAAAAACTGGCCAAGTGCAAGTTGAACTTGCACACGAAGGGTTCCGTACCATAAGCCGAAAAAAACATGTTTCTTGTATGGGGGCCCCTTTTCTTTTTATTTTATTTCATTTTTATTAGTTGTTGTTATAGCGGTAACTGAAATACTGTGTAACTATCACGGTTCATGAGACAGACAGACCCTGTGCCTGGTGACAGACAGACAGACGGACAGTGGAGTCTTAGTAATAGGGTCCCGTTTATACCCTTTGGGTACGGAACCCTAAAAAGTACTGAACCAGATGTACACTTTTTGTAAACTTTATATTTCATAATAAATGTTTATGTTTAAATGTTTATATTATGTTAGTGATTCCGGAACTTCTCCACAACTCACGAAATTTGCACCCTCTTTTACAATACTTTGAAGTACTTATAGAATTTAGAATTATTTAGATAGGAATAAAGTAGTCTGTCTGCCATATTGCTGCAATGAACCTTTTTAGTGCAGCCGTGAGACACACTTAGTTTATGGCACATTATCTCACCGGAACATTGGAAACTCCGTAAGATTGTAAAATTTCTTGAGAGATGATAAACTCTCTATAAATTGTCAACTGAACATTTCTTCTACAATGATACGAATAAAATCATGTAATCTATAATCTCTGAAGATATTCTAAAGTCTTGCAAAGTTTGCAATTATCCGATGACATACCTAAGTGTTTACCATTTTTGTCATTTCAACGTACCGTGCGTGTTACATGTATGAACTTAATAATTGTTATTCTTTCTTTCAATAAATTCTTAGGTCCGAACTAGACAGTTATAACAAGTGGCTCCACCTGCCATGTTACTATGAACTGCTGTCACAACGCGAGTATTAAGCGCCAATCATTTATCACTATAATTGACAACCGATGCCGCATCTCTGCTGCCTCTTGTATAACTGAGATGTTACCAAAGATATCTGAACCTGTGTATTTAACATTAACTCTGAACGTTCTAACTAATAATAGTTGACTTTGTCCTTTTTAATTTGTGACAATTTGCTGAGTTCATTTATATACACGCTGTAATTTGAATGGTTGGTTTCCCGTGGCAGAACAATTAGCCATCAATAGTACTATCGAAACATAAAGTTAAACTTATTTTTATTTTATTTTTTGCATCCTAATAATTTAAAAAATATATTCATAAACTCGAAAGCGTGAGAAGCAATAGTAACTCACTAGACGTGACGTAGGTACTACTGGTAGAGTGGCGCGACGACAAAGTGAAAAGCGATTTAAATGTTTAGAGCAAAATAAGCTCTCGCGCGTAGTAATTGTTATTCTGCCATTTCTTGATTTTAAATTTATCATCTTTCATAAATCGATTGTATTACCAAGACAAACTCATTTCGCTGCGGGAAAACAACCATTAAAATTTCAGCTTGTATAATAGGTACAACCTTAAACGTCACTAGGATTCAAACATGGAGTTTTCTAAATGTTGGGCTCAGCTTCCAGTCTAACCAGACGAACCTAAATATGTACCAGTATTTCACATGAAGCGACTGCTTATCTGACCTCTACAACCCAGTTACTGGGTACTACGGTATCCCTTAGCAACACTGGTGTGAGATTTTCTGGCTTCATTCGTTTTATACTTCTTCTTCTTCTTTTGGAGTCGATGGTCCTTAGATTTTTAGGCCCAGTAGATGGCCACGTCAATTGCAGCATCAGTGCAATTGACGTGGCCATCAAATTCCCCAAAGTAAAGGTACATGGTCATACTAATGAATCCAGAAATGCCGTAGATTTAGTTCCATCAACATCATTAGCCAAATCAGTACTTTCATTGCTACATCTGCTACCTGGCCTCTCCAATCACTGTTTTACTAAATGCTCGACTTCTGCCTTCCAGCTATTCTGCGAAGTTTCTCTAAATATAATGTAAGGTCCAAACAGTCCAATTGTCCAAACAGAAACAAGAATTCACACTTTCCAACTCCACTAGTTGATAAGTTTTTATTTGTATATACATACGTGTTTCTGTGCGTTTTTTCCGGCAGAATAAACTGATTTTCTTTGTTTCTTTCACTACTGTTATCTGACCATCCCCTCTCAAACAACGATTAAGCCCAAATCTATGGCCCAAGCCAAACTGACACATATTTTTTGCTTTTGTATAAGTTTTCCTCATCTTTTTGTGGTTCTAAATACTTGAAGCCTTCAAGTTACCTTCAAACAAACGCTTCTAAGTTACGGCACCGTTCACCGTCAGTATTGTGACGTTAGATGTCAGTCTGATGCTGACTCGGAGCGGTTCAAGGGTTGCGGCTCGACCCGCGCTCGACTGACGCTCAGAGCAAATAATTTGACGTTCATCGCTTGTCAGTTGTCAGTTGTCACGGTGTAGCACTACGGCGGGCCTGAGATGGACTTGTACATAGGTCGAATATTTTTTTAAGTAACACGTCATGGTTTTTTGTTACAAGTGTTTTGATGGAATTTCTTCAATGGCGAATTGCAGGTTAGGCATCCGCTGTGTTAAGAAACTTGTCATTATATAAGTTCAAAATCCCCCGTCTTTAACTGGGCCTAGCGGAACTATCGTTCTAGTTGCTTAAATATTTCCAGAAACGTTTCTAAGGATTTCAGTGATGAATTTATCGTGATTAGTATTTAATTAAGTCTTCGTGGGTATAGGCCTTCATCATTTTGGCTCTTTATATTCCTCGTGCAGTCATGACAATTTCATTTATTTTTATCTGTAGTAAGCAGCTAATTTGCAGATTTGTTAGTTATTAACTATTTTAATTAACGAAATAAAATCTATCTCATGAAGGAAAAGAATAGCAAATTATTTTTAATCTACAATTCAAATAACGTTTAATTAATTAACAAAGTTAAAAATGCTTAAAAATTAAGACATATAAATAAATCCAAAATAAAAATAACGGTAAGCATATAAAATATCACATAATTATGACTTAAAAAAAATGTATAAATGAATGTTATCTTTAAAACAACTTTTTGCTATTCAATTAAAACAGAAACCGGGCAGTACTTTCTATCAGCATCGTAGTCACTGCGGCTCGGGGTCGAACAGGCTTCAGATGGTGCGTACCGATAGCGCCACGTAGCCATGCGCGAGCGCAACGCCTACTTGTTCAGACAGCCGTACTGTGGCCGTGGTTACAATTTCACAAAGACAGCACATCCTTATATCCAAATAGTACAAGTCAATACTGCTGTGCTTTTCTTCTTCGTTTCGCTGGCTTTGTTTCAGCCTCAGGCATTAAACGGCCGCTCTACAGTGCATTTTACAGAGTTCCGAACACAGTTCCGTCTTAGATCTGCTACGAGACATAGGACTTGGCTCAGCAGGGACAGTACTCACTACCATCGATAGTGGAAAAAAGTATTTTCATTAAAGTCACCTTCTTCACAGTGACAGTATCTTGTCGCCTTTCAACCCTCCAATCCAGCACACTTGTAAAACCCTTCATAAAGTTTTAATAAATACTTATATAAAACTTAGTTGTCTAACAACGTTGGTGGCAACGCAGAGGACACTTTAGTTGTGTTTGGGACACAGAGGGCTAGATAGGAGGTCGAACTTAGTTTACGACACAGCTCTGTACCCTACTGCTATTCCGAAGTTCGGATGACAGTACCGTACGAAGCGCCGCTTGAGTTTAGTCTAACGACAAAGTTGATTCAGAAATTGCAAAAGTCTTTAAATTAAAATTTATTACATCCCTTGAGAGATAAAGTTCAATTATAATAGTGTGATTCAGAGATAAAAAACGTAATTTACAAAAAAAGCTCTCGATATGTTCATTGTACGGGAGCAGATAGAAGAAAACAATGTAATATTTTCTCAGTGTAAAGGTCCTACTAATATATTGCCAAAGATTGCAACACTTAGTAGGAGGTGCCAAATAAAGTAATATTAACATCACCATCTAGATGGTGCACACCGATTGCATATTAATTATTGCAGTGCGTACACGCAATTTTAACAAGTTTTTGTACCTAATAATTATGAACAAAAGCTAGTCGCGAGAACCACAATATAACAATAAGTGATTTTTTTTAGTTTTGCTTAAATATGGATGGGTATAACAGGAGGGGAAAACCAAAGAAACGATAGAGGGACTGTGTAAAAGACTATATTCGTGACAATCTAAGAAGTCGGATTTGATAGCTGAGTTGTTCTCTACTCAGCTGTCAAATCCAACTTCTCGAAATCGGAAGCGTAAAGCGATCCCTCATTATTTCATGTCTCTTTCACACTTACTAGTAAAGCATTGTTGTATCTTGCAGAGAAGCAGATATAGAAGAAGACGCCATGCATGCTCCTCCGATCCCAAATAAAATGGGATATGATCAAAATAATGATGACGACTATTAAAAGGCCTACCTTAAATAAAATAAAAGTCTGTATGCCGTGGTAGATATCGTCTCATGGAAAATTCATGAGTATAGAATCGAGGGGAAAACAAGCCCTGATAGTTGTGGAAAATGATCTCTAT
This sequence comes from Mamestra configurata, assembly GCA_002192655.3. Lineage (NCBI taxonomy): Eukaryota > Metazoa > Arthropoda > Insecta > Lepidoptera > Noctuidae > Mamestra > Mamestra configurata. The sequence continues at coordinate 165,439 of NDFZ01005049.1, forward strand.
TTAGGAAAGTATAATATGTATTGATGAAACTTTTATCAAGGATAATAAAGAAGTAAAGCAAAATTGTAAGAAGGAGAAATGCTTGTAGCTCTCAATGCAGTCCCAGGTTAAATTTCATATTAATAGGAAAATACAAAAGAAAATATGAATAATTCTATGACTAAAGATTAAAATATGCATTCTGAGAAACATGCTTAGAAAGAGTATGCATACAAGAATCCTAGTATTTTTTTCTAATTGCTGTAAAGGGGTACGTAGCTACTTAGAAGACGATTAATAGAGGTGTCGTTTTAGAAGAAGAAGAAGAAAGTAACAATGATTCCAAATAAATTGTTAATAAGCGCAGTAAGATCATACACTAATGACTCCAGGAAGCTTTAAAAGCACTCCAAAACTCTTTAACACCTAATTAAAACACAGAGTACCGTGTTCCAATCACACGCTACAATAGACAAACAACAAGAGCGAACAAGCCGCAACGTTGTACACGCGTGGTTTCGGCAACGCACGCGACTTTGCTTACATTTCAGCCAACCTCGTGCTGGCTATCTGTGTTTGTTTGTGCGGGCACGCAACACGCACGGCTGTTCCGTGCTGGTCGGTTTGGGGATACTGTCCTAAAGGTCCGGAAGAAGTTGTTCTGTCGTTTTGATTTTATTGAGGTATTGCTATTAGTATGAAGTCTCATTACATGACCACTATATCCTTAGCTTTAGCTTTGGTAAAGATTTGTCTTGTCATATTTTTTTAGTAATTTTTGGTTGCTATTCGTCCTGTATTTCTTTCCCTCGTTTCGATTTGGTTTCAAAATGTAACATCTCATCATAGTATTCATATTTACCTACATATATCGTTGAGTGATTTACATTTTCTCTGTCATAACCATTTTTGTTTGTTCCTACTAGTGTTTTATCGACAGCCAAGTTTTTTTTCTACTTTGCTCTTAATATACTCATAGTTTTTAGTATTTCAAATATAGCAAACTAGATCGTAAGTATTACCGAAAACATGAAGCCATTTATGCAAATTCTAACCTGATTCAAGTCCTCCTCGAGCGGCTTATGTACCCACCCCTTGTCTACGGCACTGGTTTATTTTACTTTAAGGAGCTTTTTATGATATTTCTTGTGACCTACTGCAAGGTAAAAGCTTCCTTTTTATCGCAGCATTGATCTTGTGCTTTCCAAAAATAAATGTAATTATTTAATCCCGTCAAATTAGTTTGATGAGGTTATCATATTGTGTATCTCGTTAAAAAACACTTCGCCTAAGGTCCATAGTCCAAGTAAGTTGGAAGGACTGCCACTTGCCTCAGTTGCCATATTCACGGAAAAACCTGGATTAATACAATAAATAACAAGATATAACTGTCAATTTGGTGTTTCGAGGTGGAGTTGTATTCTATTATTGCCAACAAAACCCAATAGATAATTCTAACGAAGATTTGACAAAAAAAAAAGAATCTAGAATACACCTACTCTTAAAACATGGATCTCAAACTGAAGGTAGCAGTCTAGCAATTGTATCCACGCCATTAACAGTCAGTCCACACCACCAAATTGCTCGCATCAATTGTTATAAATTGACGTTCAAATCTCCGCCGGTCATTGTAATTTGTGCTATTCGTTCACTATGTAACATCAAAATCTAACGACGCGGTTGTCATCTATTAGATGACCTACGTAGTACTTATTATGCGATCCTTAGTTCTTATTAACTCCTTCTTTCCTAACTGGTCCCGTTATTTTTGGAGTGATATCTTCAGTTCCCTGAGCTAAATTGTTCGGTCAAGGTTTATTTTTCTGGTAATTGGGCTTGCTTGAGGTCTCTTTGTACACTGTTTGGCAATACTGCTAGGCAAGATGTGTTGTAGGGAACTCTTGGTTTTCGGTAGAGTGTGAATGTGTGTAATGTCTTTACCTCTTATGACACCTACTCCAAATAAATGATAACTGAACGTAGTAGATTCTAGTGCAGTTACGTGTGAATCCTGAACTCTGGACGTTGTAAGAGAAATAAAGCAAGAGCATTTAATATGTGGACCGACTTAATGAGAATAATTTTGTTGGTTGTGGGGAAACTTAATTGATCCCACTTAATTGTCAGACAGACTAATTAAATTTTCTTGAATTCAATAAATCTGCTTTTAGTAAGTTTAACCTGAGATATTAATAGGTAGGTATGTACAAATAAGATCATCAATCATTTAACAAATATAAATAAAAAGATACATAATATTACTACTGAAAAAGAAATGTTTGCTAAAATTATCTAAAATGAGACAATTCGCAAATCAGATAAAATTCTTTCTTGAGTGTCCTGATATGGACAATCAGCAGACATTGAATAAGATTTAAATAACTAAAACGGTACAAAGTTTCTGAATGAATTTATCATTGGAAATGCTGTTTTTGCGAATATCTACTGTGTTTCTCGTATGTCAATTGTCAGTAGATTGTATCAACTCAGCCTCGGTGTCAAAGTCCTTTTTATGTGGCTAGGAAATTATCAAATGACAGTGTGAATTTGTAATGAGAAAACGTTCTCAACTTTCAATTTCAAAACCTCTAGAAAAAGTCGCTACAACAGTTTATCAAAGAAACATTAAAAATCAATTTATCCGCTTCCCCTTACTGACCCTCGTAAACGAGCTAACTAGGACTACAAATTAAAAGGTTTACTCCAGTAAAAGTCTTCTGAAATTGACAACAATCTGCACTTAGTGGTTCCATCTTTAAAATGACACTTATACAAATATACATAATTCAACTCGAAATAGTTATGATGGTGTATCAAATTTTTAGAACGTAGGTTTTTGATTTGGTACACCAAAATTTACAAAAAAAGAGAACGTTACTTGCTTACTCCAAAATTATTAAAAACTAGTTGCTGCTCGCGGCTCCACCCGCGTGATTGTCGGAAATTATCCCAAGGGAACATATTCCCAGGATAAAAAGTATCCTATGTGTTATTACAGAATATTCATCAAAATCCATTCAGTAGTTTTTGCGTGAAACAGTAACAAACATCCATCCATCCATCCATACAAACTTTCGCGTTTATAATATTAGTAGAATTGGGAGCAGTCCAAACGGTAAAAGAATTTTTCTGACTTATGACAAACCGAATATAATTTCAAAAGTAAATATTATTAGTGATATAAAACCGATTTTCTCTGATAATAAACCACGTCACAAATCAGCATCCGATTCAAGCAGCCCAAAACTTTGAAACAACGTTGTCACGATGAGTAGACAACGTTGTGCGGTACCAATAAAGTAGAATTAACATTGTCGCGGCGTCACAAACATGCTGATGAATTGCCGCGGGTAACATTGTACTGTGGTGATTTTATTAGTGCTTCTGCCGCGACCGTGACTCTCCGGTTTGGGTGATACGGCTCATCTGCTGAAGTAAAAACACAATAGTAGGTGAGGTAACAATTTTGGGATACTTTTCTAAACTGTGTCATAATCTTGTAGATTTTCTTTTACCTTACAAAGGGGACAATATAAAATGATGTACTTCACAAAACTTGTCTTCGAAAGCGACTTCCCTAACGTAGTCAAACGTAATAGCCCAAAAATTGCGGATATTTTCAGTACCATCATTAATTACACGGGTCTTTTAAAGCTCCAACACCCTCATAATTTATCCATTTCCTTTAAACTTCTAAATCCTTTTTCCCTGTAAACAAACAATTACAAAAACACGCTAAAATTAGACCACACGTGAAGTCTGTCAAAGGCCGGAGTTAGATCTTATCTATTCCTCGCGCACAATGCCAGCCCTGTGCGCGGGGCCCAGATATCAAACCTCGCGGGATTGCTCCGCAAAGCTTTACTTTACCGACCCTGAATGAATGCCACGCGAATGTAGACCCTAAACCGAACATGGTATGGATGAAATCCCATCAGGTTGTTCGGTGCGGCTGCAAAATTTAAATTGGCTAAGGAAAGGATAGGTATCTCACATTGTCATTTTCCGCTTGCAAGTCGACTGTCGCATGACGTTTGGGTCTTCGGTAATATTGATCATTGGCAGCCGATTTTAAACTTTATTTTGCTTCGTCTGCAGTTTACTTTGTCTAGACAGGTTGTGGTCAGGGTTTTTATTTGCATTTTTAAGGAATGCGTAAAGTTACTTTGTTGTGATTGGTAAAATCATTGATGTTTGTTCGAGCTGCTTTGGGACGATGACGTAACAGAAATGTTTGTAGGATTCGCAGCGGCTGAGATTTGATCTGGGTGTCGCAAAAAGATGCCAATGTTTGTTATGCTTACCTACATCAAGCAAAGGAGATGGCAATCACATGAAGGTAAATCTTTTTAGTAATCGCCTTATTAGAAGCTGAGTTAAAACTAAAACCAGCAACCAAGGTGCTAATGGAAAGTAATGGACGAACATAAAAGAAAATCATCGAGCACTTACAAATCTACCATAAAAATCGTTTTACGTCAACCCAATGAATTTTAGTAACTCAGCCGTAATAGCACTATTCCTGCGCTTTCAAGTGGATGTCTGAACTATCAGATTGGAGGAGGAACGCCTCTGAAGGGGTTATTAGGAGTGGACTGGACTGAAAGTGGCTCGAAGTGGCATATTAAACGCGGCTTGCAAGTCACCTGCATTAGGCGAGACGTTAGGAGTGGCGTGATTTGTGAGCGATCAGCGGTTGTTTGCGTAATTGATTTGAAGAAATACAGTACAACTACAAATTACTAGAAGTGGGAGACTTAGACCAAAAATCTCCTGTATGGAGAATTTCGAATAGTGCATTAGAATATATGCGAGTTTACTTGCCATCACACGTCACTTAAGTTTTAATGGTGACATGTTTACAGAATACACAGGCAGAGAGGCATGAAGAAGTTGGCCTAACAGATGACGATGCTAATTAGCGGAATTAATGGTGCCTCATTGCAATATTAAGATAACGGGAAAAGGCCACATAACAGGAAAAGGCAAGGACAAAGAAGAAGAAGTAGAAGCAAGGATGTCTGCACTTTATCGACAATATGAGAAGCATGAAGTGCGTTCAAATAGATGGTACTTATGTACGGGTGTGATGTGTGAGTAGAAATGCCTCAAGTAGTGGTGACTGTATGCCACTATTGTTACTACTTGCCACAGACTGTGGCGAGGTAACTAGCATATTTTCGAACGCCAGTGAATCATGCATGATTGATTTTGAGCTTATTGCACTTGGGAATTTGCCGTTTGACCGATACTATTGATTTTGATATCAAGAGATAGAAAGTAAGAACTTTCCAGAACATTCTTTGCTTGAACTTTTTCAGTTTTCTGGAGACAAAAATTATTCTTGCTTTGAACTATGTGATACTTAGGAACTTTGGTCTCATTTTTCATTAATTTCATTTTATGTGTGTGTAGTGTGTTCCTGATGGACTGTCGTCAACCAAATGTTTTTCTTTCTTTCTTCAAATCTTCTCCCGCTTTTTAGGGTTCCTTACCCAAAGACCAACGGGACCCTATTACTAAGCCGCCGCTGTCCATCGTTCTGTCCGTTCTTCTTTACGTCAGCGGGCTATATCCCATGAAACGTAATAGGTAGACAGTTTAAATTAACAACAAATAATAAAATTCTTGCACGATAGTCCGGAACCCTTCTTGCGCGAGTTTTTCTTTTTTTTTCGAAAGTTGGACTTGTATTAGGACAAGTCCAACTTATGCTACATTTCGCTTCATCTTCCACCTGGCACCAACCACCAAAGTCGCTAGACCCAGTAAACCGATTAGACCGGCGTCCACCACGGGGAGACTATCGCACAATCTCACACGCGACCCACCCCTCCGCCCGCGTGCCCCTTCACCCCGTCACGTGACGCACTTTCCAATACCTTTGTCCTGGTAATGACCCCTTGACTTGTTTTAATATCAATAAAAATATTTTTGTAAGCAATGCTGTGATTGTGGAGAGATAGGAACCTTTTTGGTGGAGTTATTGTGGTGCTGGCTAGATGTATCGTCCGGTATGTACTGTCTTGAAGGTGATATGTCTCAGCAAGGTGATGAACTGGTAGTGTGTCCTATTGTTCTGGTAATTAACCCTTGACTTGTTATATGAATAAAAATATTTTTGTAAGCAATGCTCTGATTGTGGAGAGATAGGAACCTTTTTGGTGGAGTTTCCTTAGAGTTATTGAGGTGGTGATTTGATGTATTGTGGTCATGACTTTGAGGTGTCCTTTGTTTGTTGAAGACGCTGATTAGCCCTTGAATTTGGGAAACCTGTGTCTCGGCCATGGCGTTATTTCATTACAATAAGATACATTTCCAGAATAAAACATGTACTTCAGACAAGTTATCTCTTCTTTTGCCGTGTCGAAGTTTTCTCTGCCGTGTAGGCATTATTATTCAAACACATGTCCATATAACTATGGCTGGTTTTTTTTACGATGGTATTCATTAGATTGTGTAATTGGTCATTCTTAAACTTATTTAGGTATTTTTTTACGGTGTAATTTAGGTATAAAGTCACATAACCAAATAAACCACCCTATATAAACTTCCTTCAAACTATCAAGATCGACGTCAGTGTAACGGTAACACAAAAGCCTACTTTCTAAATATTTATGAATTTCCAAAAACATTTTAACCCACGTGTTTAACGAATAGATACCAGATATGGATGCATTCCACCAAGATATGGACCCATTGTCTTTGCCCAGTTCCTGAGATAGAGCGGACGGACGGACGGACAGATTAGCGTGCGTGGGACGAACGTAGCTATATTAATATTTTTTTGAATAAAGTATTTATTATTTGGAGGTCGTTTAGGGTTCCTTGTAGTTTTTAGTAATAATTTTTTGGCGACCATGACTACAACTGCTAGTATTTTCTTGACAAAAACACATTAGTTATTAATTAAAAGTAAAGGTTAATTAATTGCGGCGTTAAAGTTCATGGGGACATAAAAGCTTCAACCGACGGGAATTTAACAGGAAAATATAACTTCTGCATCATAAACTTTTATGTTTATTATACGACACATTATGTTCTACGCTGTGCCAGTATTATACCAAACCTAATATTGATTTGAAAAACCTCATGGACTCTTTCAAGGTCGACGTGGATCATTGGTATCGGCTGACCGGGACATATGGTGCACACTTTTGGCATTTTATAGAAAACTAGCAGCCTGCGTCCGCGTTAAAGTCTAAAATTATCCCAAGGGAACATACTCCCGGGAATAAAAGCATCCTTTGTTTTATTCCAAGATTTCCAAGACAAGTTCTACCCGTGTACGATCCAAATCTATTCAGCCGTTAAGACCTGAAGAAGTAACAAACAATATTCAGAAGTATGGATGTTAACCCCACTTTACGATAAATCCTTTAAATAAGTATTTTTGATACGGAACCTTCAAAGCTTTTTATTCGTGAACAGTTTGTAGGCGGTCAGTGTACACTTCAGTTACTACTTTATCGGATCAGTCTATTATAGAAGGATTATTTATTAAATAATAATGTACGCTAATAGATATTAGTGGCGTTGCAGTGATCGTCTTTGACCTCACAGCGCAGCATTCTATACGTAATTAGAATATTGTGTTTCTTCGACATAGCCTTTTCCCAACTATATCGGGGTCAGCTTCCAGTCAAAACTGATTCACTATACCAGTATTTTACGTGGAGTGACTGCCTATCAGACCTCCACAACCCATTAACTAGGTAGGTAACACGGTGGTAGTTCTTGGCAAAACTGATGCCAAATTTTCAGGCTACTGTCAATTCGTAACAACCGCCTAAGATCGATCCGTGGCACATTTTCATTAGCAAATAAGCGTCATTCTAATTTTGTCATACTTTGCTTTACCCTTAAAACAGCAAAACTTTGAAATTCCAATAAGGTTTGAAATGCCGTCACTCCAAATTCTCAAGTCAGTAATTGGCCATATGCCAGTAAAACAGATTCTGTTGTGAAGGAACTAAAACTGGCATAAAGGTAAAGAACCTGTTGTTTCTGTGAATGTAGGTATCTATCTATCTTTTGTAGTTTTAGAATGTTATCCTTCTTTATTGGCTGGGAAATCATCAAATGACTCCTTCCGCTGTAGGCGGAGCGGAAAATGTTACGCTACCAAATAAAATCGGTGTAACATAATTACACGTCACACAGAACAGGTTTTTCTTCGACATTTTAATAGATCTGGAGCCCTACAATGACCTGCCAATGCCATCATGATTAAGCTATAACTCCCTCTCCCTCCCACACCGTAATCATGATGGTTTTAAGACGTCATAGAGTACCCTGTTTATGAAAATCTGTTCTTACGTCATAATGGCAGTCCGACTACGAGTCGTCCAAGTTATTTTACGATTACTCTATTTTCGTCAAAAATCAGCTCTTAACAGTAGCACTTAATCTAATCTGAAATCCTAAAAACACCTGTGTTTCAATTGAATAACTCAAATCATTGTGTGACGCTAACGATCACACTTTGCCCGATGGTATCAACAAAAAAAATGTTTCCACAAAAACAAACTATATTTGTTCTATCTCCCAATCAGCGTAAAAATTAAAAATCAATTTTAATCTTTCCACAATTTGCGTCACAAGGATTAACTCCTGGTATCGGTATCAGTATCAGCAAAGATGGACTGATACTATAAATTGGACAGCTGTGTACTGATTCTCGGTCACTTCGGTAAGTACTTATATCTTATCAATAGGTGCGGACATTTGATTTTATTTACTGGTTTTACGGTGACATGCTGAGGTAATAAATATAGATAGATTGATTTACTTATTTGGAAACTAATCTAGGACTCCGTAGTTTTTACTTGTCTTTTTTGTATCTGAAGGAGAAGGTACTTATTTAATAAATAGATACCTAGACCGAAGTCTTCTGTGGAGGAGAGGGCATAAATGTAGGTACGTAATAAGGAAAAGTTAAAAAAGAATAGAATAGATAACATTCGGCACAGACACGACACAAACGTACAGAACAAAGACAAAGTAACAAAAATAACAGTAGGTACAGAATTGCGCTGAGCGTGCCCATACCAAAAGGTTACCATCTCAGCATTCGCTGGGCGTTAGACACCCAGCGCTGGTTTTCAGTTGGCACCCCGCAGTGACACACGGAAGAAGGTAAATGGAATAAACAATATACTTAATTAAATATTGATAAGTTATGTTAGTAATAGTGCCAAAATCATGAAAACGTGAATCGCTAATTTGAAGTTTCTCTTAGGTATGAAAATGCGAAATGATTATCATTATTTCCGGAATTTCATTGCTCTGCTATTTCTGTTTAACTTAAAACTTAAACGAGGAATCAGCAACCCAAACTTTACACCTTTTTAATTTCAAAATCTGTAACGTTTTCTAATCAGCAGGGACTGCAGGGATTACAAAACGTTGCAGATTTCAAAAGTCAATTTTAGATCTTTGTCAGTCGTTTCCGGTATTTTTAAGGTTCTTACCAATAGTCCCCATGTTAGTTAGCCAGCTACTGGGTTGTGGTCAGACAGGTCGATAGCGACCTATTCAGCTACATTAAATTAGACTGTGGAATCTGACCCTGGCGTTGTTGAGAAAAAATAGGAAAATTGATTGCTACTCTATCCACTTAAATATTTACAAGCACAGATATCTGACAAGATTTATGACGTCACGAAGCTCTGTCACAAATACTTCGTCACGTTGACTCAGATCAGCTCTCTGCCAAACAAGGAGTGGTGTGACGTCATCGTTATTGTTTTAAATCGAGAAAAATGTAGATGGATCTGATATTTTATCGATAGAGCGTATCGTAAGATTAAACTGTTGGAGATAGGACCTGGAGCTATATTTATCGGCTGTTGCATAGTGTTCCTGATTTTCTATTCATGATTGGGTTTAACCTATGACGAAAAATTGTGACAGAAAATAACATAAAATTGTTTATTATTAGATGGAACTATTATTTTAATGTAAGATTCCTTTTCTCGTAAAACATTTGGAGGCAAGTGGACGATTTATTAGGACTCGCTGAATGTTTTCTTCTTGCATGCCTACCTAGGTACATCTTTATTTGCTGGCTTCGTCTCACTCCATTTTAGCCACGACACCAACTTATTCTCTTAAAAATAAAATGCAAAGCATATTACAAAAATATACCTCACACACTTTAGGCGAGTTTTTTGAGCTGTGGAACCAATGTTTAAAAATTTTATGGGCATCTCAATTACGTTAATGTGCGTTTTTTGACCATTGAGCTCGACTAATGGTCAAAAACTATTAGTTAATAACTACCTTACCTTTGCAAACCTAACAATTGAAAAGACAACAAGTTAAACAAATTTTACGAATTTTATTACAATATCAACCATTGGTTGAGTCAACTACGGATAAAAAAATCTGGCCCCTAAAATTAAGCATTTTCTACGTTAAATATTTTAACCATATAAATAAACAACAAGTTACGACAGTAACGGTAAACCCAATTTCCCTAACAATGAATGCTACCGATAGCGAACAATGAAGTCATCACCCGGCCGCCGCGCCGCCGCCATCTTGGATGCACTGAGTCGATCGATTAAGCGAGCCCCTCAATCGATCACGGGCCCCACTATCACGTGTTGGTATTCAGTAATTTATAACATTTGCTTCCGGAGCCAGACGTTTTACTCTGTCAACACTCCATAAATCAATTATATTAAGTTAACATCTTATTTGGGTACCGGCGGTTGATATCTGTGTCTATGTCAACATGAAACTATTTGGGGATCAGTTTGGTATGAATCACAAGGTTATCAATAGGAACCTTCTTGTCATATTTTATAAGCAGGCAATCAGTGTTTTCTAGCCATTAGGAACGAGAAAGATGGGAGAAAAGATAGCAGTTCTTTCCTAAACGTCGTCATTCAGATGTAGCTTCAAAAGTCTATTATTTTAAACATGATCCTAGTTTCGTCTTAGACAATATTGACAGCTAGAAAACTCTTTCAGACATTATTATTATTTACGCAGTTATATTAGGTTTACAAAAACAATTACACCCTAAATTCACTTAAATCTAATTTTAAAATACGGAACAAAAATTTTACATGTCACTTGGGCAGTGTTGCCACTTTTTTTCGTATATATGTAAAGTATGAAAACTTATTTTGGTTTATAAAAGCACAAAGCATATAGGGATTGTATTGTCTTGTATATACTTACTGAATAGAACTAGTCCGTACGTAGGTAGGTACTCATAACATCCCGGGACGCAATGCTAAGGGAGTCACTGTTTGATAGGGGAGATATAATTTTATTGTGTAGTTGTAGCACTCATGAATCGTACTGAATTTTTATACTTATACATAATTTACTATCATAAATATATCGTGAGAGTAGTGATTCTCCATGTCATATCTTTTCCGATAAATTGTTATATTGTTATATCTTGAACCGTCGTCTTGTATTAACGTACAACATGCTCTATTGTCTATAGCACTTAGCAAAAACAGAGCTTTCAACGAGTGCAATTTTTTTTTTGCATTCGGATACACTTCCGTGAATGAACTTCTGCAAACGATATAATCAAAAAATTTTACCTCCTTACCTCCTTATAATATTAGTTTAAAAGTTTATTAGTCTATTCTTTTTTTAATTTTTATTTTCTTTTTGAGTGCAAAAAGACGACGACGACGAACGAGTAAGTGTACTCGTTTCAAACAAAATAAATAATTATTAAAGACGACGTAGGTAGGTAAGTAGAATTAATATCAAAATTGCTTATTAGAGGTTTAATCAGAGTTGACGGGGGAAAGATTCCATTCTTCTAGTCTCTATAAAATTATCGTTCCACCATAACATAAAATACTTGACAAACATTTGCCAAAATCCGGCGAATGCCAGGGTCCACGAACTCGGCGCCAATCTAATCTGTATCTACAAACACGGAGGGCCCGATCGCTTATCTGCCAAGATTCGCAACGCAAACAACTTCACTGATTTCTACACAATTACTTTTATTGCACATTCTGAATATTTTATGATATGTTTTGTGTACAAGTAGTAGGTATATCTCAGGTCATTGAATATCTTAAAACATTGTCAAGGGTTGGGATCGGGATTGGGGATTTTTCTGTCTACGAATACTGAAATAAGAAAATTCCAGAAATTTATTTTAGTTATTTCAAAATAAATTTCTTTCAGCAGATCTACGACAGAAGAAAGGATGAGAAGTGTAGACACAGTGTGAAACTAAAGTAGACACCATTAACTTTTTTATGAAATAAATAGTGACCCATGGCGCTCACTTACGAATTTTCGCGTTAGGACTGCCAGAGATACAACAACAAGACAAACAATTAAACTCTTCAGTGATCCTACTAATGTATCTAAATTTAATATTTTTGACATAAAAGGTGCCCAAACACCGCTGCTACTTTAAATAACTTTGAATAAGGTAAACGTCTCACCATTAACGTCTAGGCTGACCTTGATTTTTGAAGATAATAAACCACACGTGTAGATAAGTGATGTTGATATTTCAAATGATTTGGAATTTCATTGAACCATTGAGAAATCAATAGATAATAACTAAATATACAGATCTAGATATAACAGCCACAAAGACGACCTAAAGGCAGAAAGAACACTAAGATGTCTCGATCCAGCAAAGACATAACTGGTGAAGAATGACAAGGAAAGCTAGATCAAATTATAGAATAAGACTGAGTAAAGAGAGAGTGGATATCTCGCGTAGAACCTGGACGAGACAAGCACAGGAGTTTATCAAAGATATTGGCACAACCAGGAGAAGCTATGTGTAGCAGTGGGTGTAATAGGTTATGCATAATGATGATATGGTGCAGATTTAACCCTGCAACTTGCAAATAACAAGAAAAAGAAAACAACGGGTTGCAATCCGGGAGTGGCCGCAGAAGTGAAAACTTGAACATTAACGTTGTGCATTTTTGTTATTTTGGAATGGTTAGGGAATAATTTCGCACGAATTGCATATGCATTCATTGAGGCATACATTTTCGCCTCTTCATTCGCCCATTTCGCATTTTTCGCGCGGTAGAAAGAGAGAGGATATTACTTCCTCTCCTACGCCGCGCCGGCGGTCTACTCTCCCTCCGTCTTAAAAATTTTCGATCAGGTCACGTGTCCTGACGCGAGTTTAACATTTATTACCCATCCCAAAAAGTGCACAACGCCGCTAAAGAAGTTTTCACGTCAAAAATTGTGAAAAAATAAATTCTAGGCTGAGAGACAAACACTGAAGAAAAAGAGCTATTATTGGTTCATCAGCTGCATCTTGTTGACATTCGGAAACGACGTTTTTGTAACAACAGAATACAGTAAACATTATCATACCCTTCATCTACGGCGATATCTAGTAGACGAGATGACTATCAACAAAATTACACAGTTACCTACTTTCAGATAACGCCGTGATCGATGATGCGCCATAAATGAGTCAGGCGTGGATCCCTAGGTGAGCGGATGGTCTGATAGTTGAAAACCATGCTTTGCGAAGTGTAAGCAAAGAGTGGCAATGGGTCAGCCATGTTAGATGAAGAACCGATGACCGTTGGGGATAGAGGTGTTCAAAAATCATTGTATGTCTACTTTTATTGCCAATTATTCACTGTAGAGTTTCTTCAGCGGGTAACAATTAAGTTGAAACCGTGCCTTCTGCTGTTTCAAAAATGGCAATTATGTGATACAAAATAAATAATTAGAATTTGTTTTTGAGGAGGTCGGGAAACGCAGGAAACGGGGTAATGGACAATAAAATAGGTACCTTTTTCATTCCCGGATTTCCCTGATTAAACCAAAACCTGAAAAAATCCTAGTAAAGTAAAGTATACAGTTTACTTGTAAAATGATTGCTTCACAAAAGAATTAATAAAATTGCACTACTATCAATCTCATTTCTTCAAAAAATCATAATCTTGGTTTCTCCTCGCTAGGATTAACGTCAAAATCATCGCAAATCTCACAAATACAAGTGACGTTTGGTTTAGGAAAACACAGTTTATTGCATCTTTATCTGTTAAGATAGGCTGTCTCGTGGACTAGCAATTCCACTCTTATATAATGTGCTCACATAATGTGACGTCACGTCTCACAATGATAAACATTGATTTTTGACAAAAACATGTGCTCGTATTATCTAGCGACATGGTTTGACTTCGTCCGGAGATTTTCGCGAAAAATAAACATGAGTGTGGAAAAAATAACAGATTATCAAGATATTTATATTTGGAAATCTGTACCTAAAAGAGTGGAAACGATACCACCTAAAATAAAATAACTTTAATTAATTCTGGTGTTGCAATGACGCTCTTGAAAAAGAGAACTTTATAGACGTAACCGATTCTGTAATTTAAAAAATACAGAGTCGGTAACGTCTATAAATTAATTATATTAAAAAATACTAAGGCATCATGAGCATGATGAAAATAAGACCCGATAGCAATATCTATATATATTAATTATCAGACAGATGTGTTGCTGGGGAGTTTGTTGCGCCACTTCTTCCCAGCTAAAACACTAGGAAGTGGTGACGGGCGGGCGTTTTGGGGGACTGTCTTTATGTAGAACTTTGACGTTCAAAAAGTGCTGGCACTCAGCCTAATTTGAATAAATGACTTTTGATTTGATTTGTATTAAGAGAGTGTGCAAATTCTGATAGTTTATGTTTTTTTTTAATTTTTATTTAATTCTATCTCACTGATGCTGTATACATTGTAATTATGTTTAAATAGCGTAATTGGTTTCGGCCGTTCTGTTTAAATTAAATAAATAAATACTATTGGCGGGTAATCTCTGGATTTCCGGAACGATTGCATCTATTTGAAAAATTCTTCAACCGTTTTAAAACTATATTATTTCAGATGAAGAAGGACTATGGTGAAGTTAGTTGGTTAATTTTTCAAGCCGGAGAAAGCCGGGACGGGCCACTTATATTTTAAAAACGTGTCGAAAGTTATCTAGACGGGACTACAATAAAACATCAAGGTATTATAAATTCTAAAATAACTAACCTGTTGTTAGTGATTTTAGAAATGATCAAAGATACCACAAATACATTTCCGAAGGCTAGATAACAATCTACCAACGAAATATGTTTAAAACGGATTTACTCAAAATCTAGAAATGAAATCTAACGCGATAACGATTTATATAAATGTTGCCCATCGATAAATTTACCCTTTGGTATAAATATATCAATGGCGTATCGGAAGATATGGCTCATCATATTCGAGTACAAATACCGACTGTACAAGGGAATCGGAATAAGATTTGTTTTGATCAAATTGATCGAAAATGTCTTGAAAAATTGTCCTCAAAACTTTACTAATATTATTTTGACATTCATCTTTTTTTATTTTTTTATTAATATATTTCGGACAACAGTGATCCATATTATGTTTATTAGTAAAAACTTACACACTATGTTAGTACACTAAATTAGGTGCAAATACATAATTAATCAAATCATTCAAAATAAAAAATATTCAATTTAAGTTACAATTTCATAAAATTATTATTGAAAATTAATTAACTTTCTTGATATTATGTGTTATTATTATTTTTATTATTTATTCATAATCAAGTTACAATACTTAGACATACAGTTGCACTTACACTTATTATAATTTTATGCCAATTTATTTTGGCGTAGCGCAGCACTTGAGTTACCTCATTATCCTTCTCCTCTGTATACAAAAGTATTTGAAGATGTTCGTTACTCGATCATTCTAAGACGGCTGAATAAATTTGAATAAAATTGGTCTCACAGATAGAGCATGAGGAACCTTTTCTGTCAAGTGCAGAAGTAGTTCGTTCTAGAACGTCTGTTTGGAAAATTCGAACATCTATCTATACTAATATTATAATAACGCTGAAGAGTTTGTTTGAACGCGCTAATATCTGGAAGTACCAGTCGGATTTGGGATTTTTTTTTGTATATGGTAGCCACATTCATGAGGAAGGCTTTCCGGGAACGGGAAATTACGGGATATGCGCGTACGTCGCAGGCAACAGCTAGTAAGAATATTTGTATAATTCGTAGATTACTTTTTCACTGAAGAATAACTATGACTGTTGGACATACATATTTTCTATACAAACGCTGTCAAACTGCCATTTTTAGACTATTGAAAAATTGTGCAGAAGCGTAAATTAAACAATTGTCGAATGCCGTACGCTAGTCCTAACATTATATTATTATTATCTGTGTCCTAACTAATATTATAAATAAAAAAACTGAGTTTGCATGTTTGTTATCTCTTCACGTATAAGGTAACGGCTGAACGGATTTGGATGAAACTTGGCACACGTGTTGACCATGTCCTTGATTATGGATAGGATACTTTTTATCCCAGGAGTTTGTTCCCTTGGGATATTTTACGACAAACACGCGAGTGAAGCCGCGGGCGGCACCAAGTTTACTATCTTTGTACCACAAAACGCATCGATTGTTTACAATCAACGGTTATCATTGTCAATGCTAGCGCAAGGCTGGAGGAACAGCTCTAATGCTCCTTATCATTCGATAGCGCAGATTTGTGATAAGCTAATCTTACTTGATGGACGTTGGTACACGTAGTTTAAACTGTAATATCGATCCGGAGACGTGCCCAAGATTGTTATCAGTGGGAATTGAAAATAGTCGTAATAAAAGCCATATTAATACTAAATTAAAATAAATGTGCCCTTATCATAACGATGTTTGGGCGTGCAGTAGGCTACAGTAAGGGCTAAAAACCTTGGCTATAACTTTCCGAATGGACAGTAGAGTCACTTTATTAATGTAATATTACTATTTTACTGAACTGTAAATGATGACGTTCAAAAGTGCCGTTTAATGGCCTAATTGAAATAAACGTTTTGACTTTGACTTGACTTTGACTTTGACTTTTATACATATCTACCCACACACATACATAATGGCATCTATTTCAGCTGCTGCACTCGTTGATTGCTTCGGTTTCAATGACAGCTTCATTTGCTGTTTTTTAAATATCCTCATGCGACAAGCATATCTGACCTGTGGTCGAAAACCCCTTAGAAACGAGGTGAAACTAACTTAGTAACAAAATGAGTAGCTCATTCAGCGACTGTGTTTTGTTATAATTTCTTTCAAGATATAATAACAAAAGCGAATTTTCTGTATCCCTGTATTTGTCTGAATTCAGTATCTGAACTTATACCATTAAGTTGAAACAAAGAGGCATACAGAATTGCAAGTGAGTTTTGAAAACCATTTATAACTCCTGATTTTTACGAGAGGAAAATGTAGAAAATCTTTATCATAAGTAACTCTTTGTGTTAGTCCAGTACATTAATAATATCTAATAATATAATAATGATGATAATATCTTGGGACAACTCACACACGGTCATCCGATCCCAAACTAGGCAGAGCCTGTGCTATGGCAACCAGATAACTGATAAACATACTTATATACTTCTAAATACATACATATTATAGACAAATTACAACCAGACACAGAACGAATGATCACGCTCATCACACAAAGATTTGTCCTGGGTGGGAATCGAACCCACGACCTCCGGTTTAGCAGTCAGGGTTACTAACCACTCGACCAACAGGCCATTAAGACTTTGGCCTAGCTCTCCTATAGCCCGACTTAGCTCCAACACATATGTAGGTATAAAATAGAACTGTACCCGCAAACCTAACGTACACAAACTTGTTGGTTATTTATTTGCTAAATAACCAAATAAATACTACTTATAGTAGCGATCCCCCTCCCTGGGAGGATCCCGTCACTCCGCACGATTGATCGCCTCCCTGAGGACGTGTAGCCAGTACCCTCACCACTTTTTTTCTATTTTTTTTTTCTTTTTTCTCTCTGAAAGGACATCCGGAAGTTCGTTATTTGAAAGAGTATATTTCTTTGGTGAGAATTTAGTTGGTATTTTAACAATAAATTTATGAAAAGTTACTTTATGGTATTATGTTTCTTACGAATAAAATAAAGTAGAAGAATGGATAGTCTCCCTAACATGAGAATTGTTTTAGAATGTTAAATTTAAAATCCTTGCAATAACTCTTTTTATTTTTTTAGTTATCTAGTTTTTTAATTACGCTTTTTGAACTACTAAACTACCTACTCTTTTTACTTTGTTTTATTACATATTTTGTAAAAAAAAAAATCTAGTTCATTCATAGGTATACATACATATACAAAAACATCAACCGCATATGGACACCTTTTTTTTTAAATAACAAAAAATACATTATTTATAATACCCCTAATTCATTAAAAACGCGACAGTATCTGAAGGATATCATCCCTAAAAAATTAAAAGGTACCTTTCCGAGCGCGTTGATGTCTAAAATTGCGGCGGTCTTAAGCAAATTTGCCGAACAAATATTATTAGGGATTTTATACGGAACCCTTCGGATTGGGGAGTGACAGCCCCCGGATTTATCAGCGGTGCATTTGAGTGGGTGTGTTGAAAAGGTGCATTGCGTAATCATTGATACTGAGTGGAGTGGCATTGAGGTCTTAATTTGCACTTTAATAGTTTTACATTTGGCGAAGATACGATGACGCCGAAAATTAGGCTAACTTTGCAATGATTCTTAACTCTGATTTTTTGCCGTTAACAGGTAGAGTAGGTATAGGCAGGGAAGTACATACTTATGTTAAAAAAGTGTACACCCGCGTGTTCGTTTTTTTTAATAAAACATCTAATGCAATAATAATTCGATGGCAAAAATATTAACGCATGTTTGTATGAAGCATTTGTAGAAGAGATCGACTTTTACAAATGTAGGTCAGTAAATTAAACATTTTTAATCCGTGTGACTATCCTATTTTTTAAATAATGTTATTTTTTGATTTTGTACTTGAGGCTAAAACTTAACTACTTTCTTTTCATAAAATTACTCACGTAACTATCTTAATTCGCTAACCAAAACAATTTAACATGATCTATTAGCGCAAGTTTTTTACGATAGCAATTCAGGCAAAAATGTAACTGAAATAAATTGGGTTTAATTTTAATTTTCTGGTCAAGTCTGACATAATTATACAAAAATTAAACACATTTTTTTTTAAGTTCTTATAATTCTGACAAATGAATTAGTTTTACCGATTCCTAAAAATCTATTTAGAGATAACTTGATTTTCCTAACATATTGAAATAAACGCGTTTTTTTTCTGAATGTATGGAAAATATCCTGAAAACAAAAATCTTAGTTATGAATTTTTGCAAGGTTTAAAGCTAATTCGACTGGCTTAGGTATATGGGGTTTCTTGTCCGTTCTACTTTAAAAGAATCTACCTTAGCGAATAGACAACTAGAGTCACTGTTCTATTTTTTTAAATTCATTTTTAAACTGTAAATTTTGTCGATCAAAAGTGCCTTTCAATGGTTTAATTGAAATAAGTGAATTGACTTTGAGGCTTGATAATGAAGCTTTTGCGAATTTAGATTGTGAAAATTGTTTGATGTTTACAGGTTCCTTTGTGATTTTTAATTATTTCGTGTTTTTCTTTAACAGACACGTTAGGGTCTATTAGTTTACCGTGTTATTGCATGAAAAATGTAAAGGGTGAATTTTCCAAGTGGGCGTGGATGGCCATATAGCGAATTCCTAGACCTAGGTCCTTACTAACGATAGTATAATTCAGAGGTTTTTTTTTCAAATAATTTTTAGTTTTCATGACAGTTTTAGTTTTTATTACAATCTAGACTCCATAAAATATTTTTCGCTTGATAAACGGTTTTCGCCGATCCGGCTTCCAGCGGTGCAAAAATATTCACAGCCATTTAAACTCCTGAGAATATAGGGCTCCTCTATGTAAGAATTACAATTAATGATTATTTTGTGCAGCCAGTAGTGATACGTACGGCTAAAATATTCCAATAATTTCATAGCTACATATTCTACCCAAATCTCTCAGCTAAGCCGAACAATTATTCGTCCGTGGCCCCTCACGGTACGTTAATAATTCCGTACTAGCATCGCGCATTATGTCGAGACAGCCCTATGACTGATCACCAGCAACTCTGGCAACACCGGCGCGCCGGCGAAAAAAATTGCCATAATAATATACGATGAGAATTATTGCCAGAAATTGGGTGACAGCTTTTAGGAATTTCAAGAAAGGTGTATCTGGAATAATTCGGTATTATTTAGGAAAAGTGTCACCGAGTATGCTACGACGTTACTGAAGAAATTTATTACAAAATATTCGAAATTATAACTTTCTTCTGAAAACCCAAGTCTAGGCTTAGAAACTACCATTCGCTTTCGGTTTGCGATTGCACTGCAAGCTTATTGAAACTTAACTGCATCGAAACTCTTAGGTAACCATGAAGTACAGTACTAAAAATTCTATTAAAAAAATAATGGTGAAAGATTTTCTTTTTTACAATGATGCAAAATAAACAAAATTTTCTATTAAGCACGTAGCACCGCAAACCACACAACATACTTACACAGTATATCAGCTTAAATACCCCAAAACATGAAACACCGAAATTCGTAATTACTGCACCTTTCAATCATTCCATCGACAGCCGATTGCCAAAAGGAGTGTGCCATAAAGCCCACGCCAGACGATTATATTTTTAATAAAACCATAACTAAAACAAGATAAGGCCGTCCCCACATTGAACAACAGAATAAACATTGTAACGCCAATACACTTGATCCCGTAAGCCTTTAGCTCCTGTAATGTACCCTTATCTGTATATCTACGTAAGTACTTGGTGACGAATTTTTTTAATAAATGTATGTATGTGCCTTCTCGAAAAAGGGAATATTTTATTGTTGCCGAACATTTTTTGGGATTTGATATCGTTAGTTTTGAACAATTTTCTTAGCGTAAACCTTTTGTCACATTACTTTTTGATCCATGTTTATGGTTTGCAAATGCAGTGGCGCCCCATTGTTCCATAGTTGCAAATGGTGATCATTCTTATTCTATAACATCTATACCTAGAAGAGTACCTATAACTGAAATATACGTTAGACCTCGATGACGGCTCCTGAGTGCATTTTATTTACGTACTCCTGCATGTAATCGATCAGAGATATCAACAGTAGCATTATATACTGCCAGTTCATGACGCATACACATAAGAAACAAAATGTATCAACTTAAACCCACTTCATTAGTTTCAACTGACATGAAACTTATCAAACTCACCCACAATCTAACCACTGTAACGGAAGTGCAATGCATCATGCGTCCAACAGACGTATCACTCCGTGTCATCATAATAATTCCAACGAATCCTTCGTTAAAGCCTTATTTATATTCCCTCACCTACTTTAATATGTATGATTTAATTAACCACTCGCATCTCCTGTCAACTCTCCACGACGAATTGAAACGTCAGCTGCGTATTTTTTTCCCTGTAATACACACCCATTTTTCGGTAAAGAATTTAAGCAAACATGGACGTGTAAAAGTTGAAAAAAAAAGTTTATTCGTGAACGCATCTGCCGCATTGTCCAATTTTCGACCAATCGCATCAGCTCCCGCTCCCCTAGCTGTCAGTTGACTGTCAATTGTTTGAAATTCGAATGTTATTTTTTTCTCGTGGTAGGGCGTTGACGCGGCGGTACACAGCCAGTCGTGTAGTACAATTGAATTGATTGAATTACGGTTAATTTAGGCCGCGGCGTATCGTAATGGATTGCCACCCGCATTGTGTCCGGTAAATAAAGGGTACAATACATACACGTTGTTAACAATTGCTACTTTTGCTGAGAAGAGACATGAAATAACGATAATTTTCTACGGTTTCTAAACTCTACCATTCTTTCGCATATGTTACGCCAAACAATATATTTTGGTGATATGTTTTGACCAACGATTTATTTTATAACTTTGTTTTTTGTTTAATCTAGTTAGCACTTACCGCTGCGACTTATGCTTTCGTTGTGAATCATTGAAGTAACTTGCTTGACATGTACCCTAAACTGACAGTTCAATTAATACTCAAACTGAACAATCATATAATGAGTCACTCTCTGATTTACATTTCTCCTTCAGCTCTTTTCACTTCAGCACTTCTCAGTTTTAAGCCTTCGCTCGACCGTCCTTATGTCTGTCTGTGGGCTGTATCTCATGAATCTTAATATATTGACAGTTGAAATTTTCAAAGAGCATGTATTTCTATTGTCACTATCACAACAAAATAAACCTATCTTAATTAAAGGGAGACACACAAGAAAGATTATTTTACGATTCATGGTATGGAACTCTTCGTGTGCGAATCCGATAAATAATAATTCTAGACAATGATTTGAAATAATCAATTACTCATATCTCCCAAGGCCTACATTGCACAACATTGTGCAACTTCAAAAAAGAAGTCATCACCAAAGATTGGCTAATTGGCGGCCGACGGCCAACAAGTTGAAATCGTTCTAATATTTCAAATCTAAACACTACCCCGTTGCGCTAACCCGATTCTCATTGGAGAAAAAAACGCAAACACGGCCATAGCCGTACGCAAGCACGACGGAGCAAACATTTGCTTGCGATCGCGTAATGGATTAGCGCTGTCGCATCGGCCGGTGTACTATTACAACGGCCGCTGGACAAACAACCACTGTCGGTGCCTTTGTGCCCCGCTTTACGTTCACGAGTAGGCGGCATTACGTCGCATGCTTTTTTTATTTTCAAGTTTAGAAGGAAAGTTGAGAAAGTTTTTCCTTAGCCTCGTTTTGAAGGAAAACTCTGCGCGAAGTCAGGTTTCTATATACCTATGTATCGACTTTGGCAGTCTTCTTCTGCTTCAACTGTGTTAGAGCTATTTGGCTAAAGCGTTAATATTGAATAACAAGGTAACACTTCCCGCCTTTTCGTTGCCGTGTAGCCTATGGAAATCAGTCACATAAACAGTTCGGTGTTGTTTCCGATCAGTAAAAGAAATTTCTTTTACAAACATAATAACAATTTTTCCTCTTCATAATATTAGTTTAGATTAAGATGTAACTTAATTCCTCTCATGACAAGCTATACCAAACATTATAATTGATTAAATATCAAAAAAAAAAAACCTTTCTGATCGAAATTGACTTTGCTCCAGTTCAACCAAGCATGTTAGCGTATATGACATTACCCGCCAATTCTCGTCTCACTCAGAGTCATAGACAATGCGGAGGTTTGCTTTCCTGTCAATATTATCACGAGCTGCGTGCACGCATCCTGTGTCTAGTTGTCTATGGTACACATTTGCTTCTACGACACGATATTTATCCGTGTTATTATTTAGATCTTCTAAGTTATATTATAATAGATTAAAAGAGCTGTTTTTGTGCACAATAGACCACTTTTTTCAGACAGTCATCGCAATTTATTTTACTTTCCACTGTTTTTAATTAGGCACAATTTTATTTAATATCCGTTGTTACCATCAATATTGTACTCTTTGTTGCAAAATTGTACGTTTTAGGGTAATAGTTAATATTTTCCAAAATTTCCTTTAAAGGGGTTGGGCTTACTGTTTAAGTTACCTACTGTAAAAGATAAGGTACGATCGTCCATGATCCAATTATTATGTATTTTTTCAAAGGAGCAGACGCCCACGGCCCATGACTAATTTGGGGTAGGTAGGTAATCAGGCATTTCAGCATCATCGTCACCACCACTATCGACTATTGTAATCAATGAACTAGTTCTAATGATTTCAACCTAAATTATAACAACAACCGAGTCTTTATTGCGTGTCAACTACAATTCTTATCTGAAATATTTTGAATGTTTTGCAACAATATTCAAAAATCGCATCGTCTTAACAGGCCTCCCACATAGAATTCCAACGCAAACTGTAGTTAATTACGCTCATATCGTAGTACAACGGAAACGCACACATCTGTCCAGTTTGCTAGCGGGCGAGCGTTGCGCAAACAGACACACAGACGGACAAACACCCGGCTCTGTTTGATCTGCCAACGGGTTGCGGAGATGGACAGGCGAGGGACCGGGCTGCAGCTACCATGGCGGTAGGCATACGCATATTTGGTGATCAATATCTCTGAATCAATGGCACATACGTGTTGGTAGGAAACGGATTGAATGAAGCTAGAACTTGTTTATGGAAGGCTTTGTTGATGAAATTGCGCTTGAAAAACGTCGACAAGAGCGATGAAAATTAATGTGTTACAATAACATTGAGTTAGCGATTCTGTACCAAACCTAAAGCACCGACTACCTAGCATATACACTACAGAGGAAATTTGAATTCAACTAAAGCTCTTTATAAGAAACTGGGACTTGGATAGGATAAAGACCAGGGAGTGTGGGATTTTTACCTCACTAAAACCACCCCGGTGATCACCAACCATTTAGGAACCTACAGTCAAGATTGAATCAATACTCATTTTTTCGGAGCTTTGTATTTTATCCAAATATCAACTCTCTTTGATTTTGTTCCCGCAAAATCACTTACTTCAAACGTATCATTCGTCAGCTAATATATTAATTTCTCCCCTCCCAACGTTGTTATTAAGTAACAAGTGTCGAAAGGATTATCTGGACAAATGGACAGCAGGAAGGACAGACGGACGGAAAGGGTATTAGTAGATATCGCGTCATTAGCTGTTCGCCTGTTGATGAAGCTTTCATCTGTTATCTTTGTATTGGAGACTTGTTTGTCATCCATTTCGTTTTCTTTACTGTTCTTCACATTTTGTTTAAGGAAAGTAATATTAGCGATAGCTTCTATATCATTCGGTATTCTTCCTTTGGTTCTTTTTGCAAAGTTGACCATGTCATATCAGACTTTGATATTAACGTTATCCAGAATATGTGGTCAGCCAGTTGATATTGGTTCATAATATTAATAATACGCACCTAAATAATCTTCAGAATAAATTATTCTAAAACCTTGCACATCTTTGTGTATAATTAGACCACAAACATTTCTCAATTAATTAGCTCCAAGGAATTCAACAAGCACCTCACAAGGTCAATTCTCAAAAATCAAAACATTCAAAACACGTCAGATAAATACGAGTATTTGTTTAGTTTTTAATTCAAACATTATTTCGTACGTGGCTTCGATTGCTATGTTGAACAGAGGATTCTGTCCATGTCGGAAATAAACGTGTGTATCACAAACAAAGGTATTTTTAAGTATAATAACCGTACTGAATGTGTTTACTCTAGAACAATGTACGTCAAATCCGAAGTTTACCGTGAAACGAGTATGGGCCACTCTTGCGCCGCGGGGCGTCGTCTTTAGGCTAATATTGAAATATCTTTTATCTCGCTTCTTTTTTTCTTCGGACGAATTAGAAAAAAGTGACACCTGTCATAAATGGACCCGAGAGGCTCCCACGAACTTTCTTTGGAACGTTTTAAAAAGATTATCCCTGGCAATGAGACGTTCGAGTAAACAAACCGGTGTGTCTGCAAATAACAAAAAGCTTATGAATTTGAATGGCCCGGAAAAGGAAGAATGCCAATGTTTACTATAAATACTTGTACCTAATAAAGTGACTTATGTTGCAAGTCATTGCACCTTCTACCAAACAAAAAAAAGTATTTGAAACAATTGTCTTGATATATCCCTAGAAGATATAAAATATTTACTTACCAACATCAAATAAACAAACCTTTTCTGTGTTGTTGCAGCTCCAAAACTGATGATTCCTCCAACCGAGTTCGTCAGCCAAGGTGGCATCGGCAGCCCACAGGAAGGCCTCCGCACACCCACCGGCAGCCAGATGCTCGCCAACCCTCTGCTCAACCTGAACAACACTGGCCGCACCAACTTCACCAACAAACAACTCACGGAACTGGAGAAGGAGTTCCACTTCAACAAGTATCTAACACGGGCGAGGAGGATAGAAATAGCATCGGCCTTACAGCTCAATGAGACACAAGTCAAGATATGGTTCCAGAACAGACGGATGAAGCAGAAGAAGAGAATCAAAGAGGGACTCATCGTCGCCGCCGAAGTAACCCCCTCGTCCACGTCACAGGCCAGTGTCGTCGGGTCCAGCGAGAACAGCCGCGAGTCCAGCTAAATCGATTGTTTTCAAAGACGATGTGTCGAGTGACCTGTTGGTTTTATCGATTTACGAAATCATCAAGTGATCCTACGGTTTCATTTTACCGCAAAATATTGACTGGCCGTTCAGAATAAATTTTGCTGTTTTGTGTGTTTTACTATCTTGATTTTTACTGTGTTTATTTATTAGTGAATCGATGTTTTCTTAACTTGCATTATTCCGACGTTCACTTTACTTTTTAGTACAACTTGAAATCACAAGCATCTGGTCGTAAGAAAAAAAATTATTATATGTTAATAGTTAGAACTCTCTGGAAACTTTCACATTGTAAATACCTGCTGGCGACATGGAGCATTGACAAACATTTAGAAATGCAACAGCATTCAAAGTTTGACTGAGAGTGTGAGAAAAATGGGAAGAAATCTGCTTATCCTGAAACATGATAACACCAGATTGTACAGTCACAGAAAAAAAAACTACCTACATTTATGGTTATCACTAAATCATTAAAAAAATATTTCCATCGTTCAAAGAAAAGTAGATAAAGTGTAGATAGATTGTTTTTGCCGCATTGATTTTGAAAATAAAACTTATTATATCAAAAGAGATTATTATAATAATATGAAAAATATAAAGGCTCAATTAACCTGATTAGTGTAAACCAACGGATGTGTCAACGTAATGAATTTTCTTAGATTTAAAATGTAAATTTCAAATCATAAGCTAAGTGTTACTTGTAAGATCGAGCGCTGTTTCACTAAAATGCTTTTAGGATCGTCCGTTAGGAGATATTTAAGATCAATATCAGTAGGATTTGTATTTTTTTTATTTATTTTTAAAGATCCTTTTATTTTTAGACCAAAGCTTGTTTTTTGTTTAATTTATTAGATAGTCACTGACATTATTGAATGAATGTTTTGTATTTTCGTTGATGTTGCGTTGACTGTATCTATCTTTCGGTTTTCTTCAATTTTGTTTTGAGTTTAACACTTTCTATTCCTTTTTTACCTCACTTGTCCTTTGAGTTTTAAAAACATTCATTGGTAATGTAATTGACTGTGATTTCCAAACCTTTCAACATGAATGTCCAATTGTTATATTTCCTGTTACTCACTGTGTTAATTCCAATTGGAACCAGTTCACCAATTCCAAAAACACCAAATGTATTCAAATTGAAAACTTCATCAGTAAGAAAAATACTTTTCAAATTAATTTAGACATCATTTTTGAGAGAGATTTTCAGCTAAATTCAACTCCAATTGGGCATTTCTTTAACGAAATATTATTATTTCTGTGTATACGTAGAAACTAAGTTTTTCATTAGTACGTCGACGATACTAGTCTTAATTTTGTAATTATATTGTGTACAAATCGTATATTGTATATAACAGTGGTGTGTTAGGTCCGTCTGAGTGTAAATTATGTATTAAGATAGCGACTACTACTTTATCATTAAATTAATTGTACCTATTTTCATTTAATGAAGTTTCATTACCCTTTGTTGTTTTTTTTTCATTGCAGTCAAACTCAACACTTTATTTTACGCAAATAGTGTTTATTCTGTTAATTTTAGCAGCCTGGTTCACGTCTGTAAAATAGCTCGTTTAGATTGACTAGGAGCACTTTCAATTCCCATAGTTTCGTCAGTGTTTCGAAGTGTTATAGAAGTATAGTATAGAAGTACCCAATCCAACAAAAAAAGGGTGTTGGAGTTAATTTTCTGCTCATTTTTTTTTTAAACCGATGTTCAACTGGATACTTCTGTTTTAGCCATTGAATTTCATTCGATATAAAAAAATGTTTGAAAATAATTACTGCTCTATCTAGTTATGGGGCAATCTGGCACCTATCAATATGTAGCCTTAGTAAAATGGACAACAAATTGATAATTTGCTTAGAGCCAATTTTAATTGGAGTTAAGAACTCGTCAAACAAACCCTGCTTTAAAGCCAAGTTACAGGTTTTCGGGCTAAGGTAGACTTTGTCAAATAATCAACTTCAAATTCTTAGTTCAGAAACCGTTACACCCTGTTCCGCACACCTCTATACGGTATGGAAGAAGTATGTATTGCTGACCCTAACATGGGGACAGCCGCCCCGACCCTTGCTCGAGCCAGCCCGCGCCGCTGTGCCTGTGGTCTTTAATTCGTCCCTTAATAATAATTCTAGTTCGATCCAGCCCATCTCTAGCTGTCCCGGCGTCGGCTTAGTTTGTAAGTTTTTTATAAGCCCTGGCTGGAGGCCATATTTATATTGAGGCCACCACAGGCACAGGTTGAAATGCGAGACGCCATTCAAAAAAAAAAAAACTTGGGGACAGGAAGATGATGTAAGAGACCGGAACGATAAGGGGGATGCTAGTCTTTTACTAACGTCTCATATTTGATAGTAAAGAGCAAAATTCGAGTACCGCTTTAATAGACATCAACGCATTATGAAAAACTGGTGAATTTGAAAAAAAAAAAACAAAAATGTCAGCAAGTAATTAGCCGTTCTTCAGGCTCTCAGAAGCCGCAGTGTACAGGAATAGCGAGGGG
>NDFZ01005049.1:193955-220509 GCA_002192655.3 Mamestra configurata
GGGGGGGGGGGGGGGGGGCAAAAGACTTTATTTATTTAAACACTTTACTAGCTTCTGTTAGCGGGACCCGCCTGTAAGTTTAAAATTATCCCAAGGGAATATACTTTCCAGGACATGGTCTAGGTTTCAAGTCTCTTCCAAATCCATTAAGCCATTGATACGAGAAGATGTAAAAACAGCCTGGTTTCTGAGATACTTTATCGGTCGTTTATCTGCCCGTTAACCACTAACCAACCAATGGCTTTACGACAAATAGCGTTAACGGACAGATAAACGACCGCTATAGTATCTCAAAAACCGAGCTTAAAACACATACAATAGGCGGCGGACTTTGTAAAGAAAAGAACAGCAGATTTTTTCAAGTATCCTTTTATTAGCATAACACAAGTTTCTAGGATGTTACAGGAGCTTACGAGGCTGGTTATTTTTAACCCAACTGTATAGGGGGGTAGCGGCTAAGCTGGCCGCCCGCACAATCAAACTGAAAAGATAAAGGACAATAAAGGCAATCAAAACTTGGGGCCATTTTCCAGAACAGTTTGAAGGACCTCCACTCGGTCCAGAGAGCCCATGACAACGAGAAACTCTCCCACGATTTAGGACAATAAATAATGCAATGCTTTGCACTCAAGGAGCACGAGTGCAGTTGTTACCTCCTCTTCCATGCATGCCCTGTTCAGAGGACTGTCCGTTATACCTATCATGTGGAAGTTTTTGTTCAGTGAGAAGTGCCCGTTAACGGTGATGGCTCCCTCCACCATACGCAGGCTACCTAGAGCTCTGTCCAGTCGCAGAAGGCGCTTAGTTAACTTCCTGATGCCTGGTGTCTCGTATATCACCAGCACCGATAACCTTCAAAACGGAACACTGGAACGCCTTTTTGCTACAGAAAAGGTAGCAATAGTTTGATAGAATAGAATATAAGTAGTTTATTTTACACAAAACAGAGAGACAGAGTTGCAAATATTAGAAGCTTACTGGAAGCCTTTTTCAGCCATACAATGCAGTCCAGGACACGTTTTTTTTAAGGATGGTAAATCATCAAATGACTTTTTCCGCTCTGGGTGCAGCGGAAGGGCGTGTCAGACTCTTACTGACTAAAACCTATCCATGTTCCTTCTAAAGCCCTTTGCGTTCCGGGGCCGCGGTGACTTTCGAACGAATTCCGTTTCCTAGTCCAGGACCCTTAGGGCGAGTTTTTTGGATCCATAATTACACATTGGTTAAGAAATAATATGGGAAACTAAATATCGTTAGCGTGCGCTTTTTAATAAATATTTTGCTTGACCAATGGTCAAACATTGTATTTACGTATTTTATATTATTATATCTAATTAGTATTGTTTAAACGTTTGGACACTGACAGCCCTAAATCTATCTCCCTTCGTTCAATCCATCCAAAAGTTGTCTAGAAGAGATTGCCTTGTGCGATAACACCGCCCATTGTACACTTATTTTATGTTTGATTGTCCTGTTCTTATTATGAGGTGTACAATAAAGTATTTAATAAATAACTATTAGTAATAACTGAGACGGTACTTCACGCCGGACCAGCTGCTCAAACTTTATCAAGCTCAAGTTCGATCGTGTATGGAGCACTGCTCTCATCTTTGGGACGGATCTGCCAGATACCAGCTTGATGCACTTGGGTTAATTGAGAAACGAGCCAAGAGGATCATCGGCAATGATAGGCTCGTGGAGTCGAAGAGTCGAAGTCTTGAGCATCGACGCCAAGTTGCTAGCCTGTCGGTTTTCTAACGGTTGCATTTTGAGGAGTGCTACGGAATTGCATAGTTTAATTCAGCCAAGCCCGTTCCATCATCGAACCACAAGACGTACGGCGATGCGCCACCGGTACATGGTGGACATCCCATCCACACGCACAAAACATTTTGGGAACACATACATTGTGCGTACAGCTAAGAAGTGGGATTCCCTGCCAGAGTCTGTGTTTCCTGATAGCTACAACCTTGGAGTATTTATGCCAAGAGTGAAAAGGTTACTTCTAGGCAAGCGTGCTTCATCTTCGACCACATTATCGGTTACCGTCAGGTGAGATAGTGGTCAAACGCGTGCCTATCGATAATTAAAAAAAACTAAAAATTAGCCGAAAAATGCATTTTGTCGGGCATAACATTTTAACCAACTAACAACGACCTAAGAGGAAACTTAGAGTTCCTACCTACCTGTAATGCTTTGGAAGGTAGGTTAGACTGTACCTCTGAGAGTTTATTCCAAGTCAGTTTGAAGGACCTGGACACAGTCGCAATGAAACCAAAAAACCCTCCTCCATTAATTTTAATAAAAATAACAAACTATAATATGATTCGAGGTGGAGGCGAGTTGGAGGACATGACTTGATATAAGTGGTAAAAACAAGTAGGTATATTATCATAACAATGTCAAACGTGGTCAATAAGAAAAGAGGACGAAGAAAAAATTGCTTTATGCCAAAGAAAAATGGAAAGGAGCATGCGGGGAATAAAATTATCTGATAAATTCGCAACAGTGACATCAAAAGCAAGACAAAAATAATAGATTTAAGAAAGAGAATTAGAAAACTGAATTGGCACTGGGCAGGACATGTTTGCAGGATGAATAATAGATGGCCAAACGTTTAACAGAGTGGGTACCAAGGGACAGGAAAAGGAGAAAAGGGAGACCTGGTAAAAGAAGGAGAGATGTTTTCAGCCACACAGGTGTGGTAATCGCTGGATGCAAATGGCTCGGGAAAGAGGTGTTTGGAAATGTTTAGGAGAGGCCTACGCCGCAGAGGCGACTACTACAAGCATATTATAATAATTATTATTACTTTGTTTACATACACATATACCTAGATAGATATAAATAAATCTAAATAAGTTTTTAAGTATATATAGATTCATAGTAACATAGAAAGAGTCAGGAGAAAACAAAAAAAATGTAACGCTAGGAGTAAGCCAATAAAGGCTTTTTTAATTTTTTTTATATTATCGTGAATATAAAAAGAAGGTAACCAGCGCCCAGCAGCAAAGATGACCGAACTTAACATGTAAAGTTAAGCAGAATATTTTTTTTTTTTTTTTTTTTATCTTGGGCAACTCACACACGGTCATCCGATCCCAAACTAGGCAGAGCCCGTGCTATGGCAACCAGACAACTGATAAACATACTTATATATTTCTAAATACATACATATTATAGACACACTACACCCAGACACAGAACAAGACACAGATCATGCTCATCACACAAAGATTTGTCCTGGGTGGGAATCGAACCCACGACCTCCGGCTTAGCAGTCAGGGTCACTAACCACTCGACCAACAGGCCAGTCAAAAGTAAATATAGAATTGTTATTAAAAAAAAAAGGAATACACTGAACATTTTTATTATTTTCACATTAAATAAACATATACAAAATTCTACTCTTACCAATTAATGCCAATATTTAAATTGGCAATACCAATCACATTTAAAATTGCAGATTTTTATTTAAGTTTCACAACACATTTACGAAAAATATCTAAAATGCTAATATTGAAACAGACACTACATACCAATCAAATTTATTATTGCAGAGTATAATTATAGATTCACAATACATTTACGAAAAATATCTAATATTTTAAAAATAAAACTCCCGATTATTTCACAGTGTCCAATCAACGCCATCTATCATCATAAAGTATAAACATTAGCAGACAAAACGGCACTGCTAGCGACATCTATCAACAATCTTCTACAGTTTCATAAACTAACATTTCCTTATTAGTTCCGAGATATATTGTAGATGGCGATAGTTACCACGTTCCGGTATAAAAAATATTTTCGATTTCCACATTACGAGAGATTGCCTTAATGAATAAACAATCCTATAGCCATATACATAGGACCCATATTCAGATGTTCGGCAATAAAAGACCACGCTGCGTGTTCTTTTTTTACGCCCATCTAGCAAATTGAGTCTTTTTCGATGAAGATAAAGTTCAATCTACCCTGTAGGTACCTACAACATTGTCCTAAAACCACAATCCTTATTAACAAGTGTGTGTCCGGCCACACACAGTCCAGGGTTCCGTAGTTACCCGTTTCGTACACCATGCCAAATATTTTTTCAATATTTTGTTTTACCACTTTATTGGCGTGGTCAATATGTATAACCCTACCAAATTCCAACTTTCTAGTGCTTGGCATTTCTGTGCTAAACTGCGGACAAACAGACGGATATTGCGAAACTATAAGGGTTCCTTGTAACTACGGAACCGTAAAAAAATACCCTAAATGTCCTTACAGAAATTACTTATTCAGGTAAGTGCTTTGGAATCACAAATTAAACATCGGTAGGTATTTTGTTAGGATATGGCAACCAGTAACGTACCTAAGTAAGTAGATGGTAATGGTAATGCTGCCAGTCTTCTGGGCACGTTTCCAGATGACAGCGATGCGGAGGAATACTTTGACGCCTGAGTGTACTTTGTTTTTGTATATGTACATACCTACTTAGGTTTAGTAGATGTAAATAGTTTTAAAATAGTATATAGTAACATTATACAAATAAATAATAGTGAAATAAGTAAATAGGTACTTATATAAAAGATCTATGTATTTTGTAAAATCTCACCATAAAAACTAAAAGATTCATGAAATCACTTTTCCTTCATAGGATTCATTTAAAATAAAATAAAAAAATATTTTCTAAATCTAGCTCCGTTCACTCTTTGCTTAGGTACTTACTCATAGTAAAGTTTCAGAATCAAATAAACTTGAGCCAGTAACTTACCTACTAGGTACAGAAGACGCCAGTACATAAAGCTACCCGAAACTGTCAAATTTTCCCAATCAACCTTGAACCTAAAGCTATAGCGATAAAGTTGAAAATCTATTAAAGAAATTTGACAGATTGTTGTAGCTTGATGAGCTGGCGTCTGTACATCTCTTCTGAAAATCTCCCCTCAATAAATAGGGTAGAAAGAAACTCCAAATAAAAATACATAATTGTACATCAATTCGTCAACTGCAAACGACATTAATCACTTGTCTACAAAATACCCGTAACACTAAAACTAGATTAAACTAAGTTACTTGCTAATGATCTCATACTTGAGGTCGTTTTCAATCAGTTTCTGGATGAGCGTGGTGTTCTTGAAGGCTGAGCCTGGCGTCATCACTCCGCCGCTGTGGGAAGATATCAATGTTTGTTAGTGGATGGTAAGAGTAGGTATTTACAGTATACTAGCGGTCCTGTTGTCCTGTCCGAACGATTGCCTTGTGTCTGACGAAAAAAAATATAGAAATCGATTGTGGCAGCGCCACCTACCGGGTCCAATTGTGAATCTAAACCATTCTCGAATCCCCTTGAACACACACAAAAAATTTCATCAACATCGGTCCAGCCGTTTAGGAGGAGTTCAGTGACATACACACGTACACAAGAAATATATATAAATACATAATATTAAGATTTAGGAGCCTTAGGAGACGGGGATTTAGGTTCCCCAAAAACGTCATCGAATGACGGCACTCAGACTCATTTAGGTACAGACGCCAAAACATCAAGCTACAAAAATCTGACAAATTTCTTTAAAAAAAATCTATTTATCCCTAAGGCATTAGGTTCAAGGTTGATTGGGAAAATTTGACAGTTTCGGGTAGCTTGACGTGCTGGCGTCTACACCTCAGCTATTCTACCCTCATCTATATTTAAAGATAGTATACAGGGTCATAGCAGAACCCCGTAGAAGTGATGAATATCGAAATCTATTCAACAATTTTACTCGAAAAAGTATGTAAAAATTAATTACGACACGGTTGCCGCAGTGGTTGAGCGATTGACTACTGCACTGCGTGTCGCGGGTTCGATTCCCGCACGGAACAAATATTTGTATGGTCTTCAAGTAGTTGTTCCGGGTCTGTTTGTGTATGTGAATTTATATGTGTGTAAACGCACCTACGATACAGGAGTTATTCCTTGTGTTAACATTAAAACGATATAAAACGTTTAAAAAAATATATGGTGAGAGAAATGGCTCGCGGATTTTTTCCTGCACCGAGGTAGGGGGGCTGGCTAGCAGCCAGTTTTCGAGTTAGTGTATTGAAAAACGTTCGACACACGGGGCCATTTTGTCATTACAATCTCTCAGCTCCAAAATGCCTTCGGCTCGGGCGCCTATTCCACCTTTGCAGCAATAAAAACGTTTGGTCTCATCCGTCAAAATGAGACCAATCTTATTTCTAGTTGAGGTATACCTAAATATCTAAATGAGTAAAAGCAGGGAGCAGTACTAACTTGTCAGGCATGTTGTGCCGCTCCTTGAGCACGGCGGCAGCACACGAGAGCGCGGTCACCACGGTGGAGCCGTACGCGGGGTTCCTGCCCGACACCTGCAGGCAACACCAAACCAACCTTTATTCTCCGTTAAATAATGATGCGTAAAAAAGTATTCCAAATGTTCAGGTGACAATTTATCGAGAGTTTACAATCTCTCAAGTTATTTTATAATCTTACGGAGCTTGCCATTTTCCGGTGACATACCCATCAGGAAACTCAAACTTCTACACCAAAAAAAATTAAACAAGCCCCGACATAAAACCTCTAATAAGTAAAAAATTATCTCTTTTCTGGAGCCACCTTAGCAACAACAGTCTTGGTAGGCTCCGTCTTCTCGATATCCGCCCCTGCCTCCCAGCCCTTGCCGACGAGATCAAACGTGAAGTGGCTGTTCTTCGTGACGTTCTCCGTGGGCCCTTCCTTCGTCACGTACCCCCCCGACCAGAACCTGGGGTGGTTCAGCAAACACTTCCGCGTGCAGCCAGACTTGGACATCATGATGAGTATGATGCCGTTGAAGATGGTGAGGATGGACCTGCCCAGGGTGCCTGTCCTCAAGTAGGCCTGGAACTGGATGGGTCGCTGCTGTTCATTGCTGTATAGGTAGCGCTGGGTTCGGTACACTACTGACTCGTCGGCTCCTGGGAATGGGAGGTACCATTGTTCGTCTTTCTTTTGGAGTTTTCTGAAAAAAAATGAAAGGTATTTTTTGTACTTCTGAACGGCGTAAGATTTAAATAAATGCCTTCATCGCTTACCATCAGGTGACATAGTGGTCAAACGCGTGCCTATCAGTAGAAAAAAAAATGGTAATTTCAATGACTGGCAATTGTAATGCTGAGTCATTATGATAATTATATTCTCATGCTATGATATATTTTTTAGAATACAACCATTTACTAATCATACAAGCCTTTTGCCGGATAGGAATTCCCACTGAATTCAATTTTTTTATTTTTTTTTATTTGAGATGAGTTTACTCTTGACTCTAGTCTAGATCATAGATGACAGAAACAAAGTCGACGATGGAGCGAGCTTACCTAGAAGAAGCCTGTTCATTCTAATTTTGAAGAGATTAGAGTTGTATGCGTTATTATTTTGAAGATTTGAATATTATAACTTGTGTTAAAGGTACGTGTTTCTGGACCTTTTTTTTTTGGATGACAAATCATCAAATGACTCCTTCGGCTACGGGCGGAAGGGAGTGTCAGACTCTTACTGACTAAATAAAACCGAACTGTGTTACCCTTTGCGTTCCAGGGACGCTACTTACATAAAGAAATTGTAAATAAGTTACCATCTGATCACAGCGGTCAAACAATAACGTTTTGCACTTAAGTACATTCCTTTACAAAAAATTCTAATAAAATTTAGACCGATTACAGATAAAAATTTGGAGAAACTTAACTATACTTTGGCTAGTAAACTAGGTGCTCATAGTTTTATTAACATAGACGACCCTAATGAGTTCTATGCCGAGTTTTTTTCTATATTAAACACGCAATTTAATGACACTTTTCCTTTAAGGTCTAAAAGTATTTACACTAAGTTCTTATTTAGCGATTGGGCAACTCCAGGCATTCGTATAAGCAGGGAAAAGCTATATGAACTGTATGGCTTAAAGCAGCATATGAATAATATAAGTTTTCATAAGTATGTTGCAAAATATTCAAAAACATATAAAAGTGTATGCAAAACAGCAAAAGCTCTGCATATTAGCAATAAAATAAAATCAGCAGACGACAAAATAAAAACTACTTGGAAAATAATAAATAACGAAACAGGTAGGAAGAAACAGCGTGAAACTAAATTTAATTTAAATACTGTACATGGCCAAATAAACTCGGACGCAGAGGTAGCTCAGGAATTTGATAACTTCTTTGCCAATATTCCTCTTAAAACTACAGAAGCTCTCAACTCGTCATCCACGCTCGCTGCTGACTTACTTAGAAAGAATGTAAAGGTATGCCCATCGGAGTTTAAGTTTCAACATACAAACCCCCAGGCCATTATAAAAGCTTTTAAAGATCTTAAAATTAAATCAACAGAAGATCTTTGGGGAATATCTGTAAAAGTTTGTAGATCTATCATTGAAACTATTGCCCCCTACTTAGCTGTCATATTTAACACTAGTGTAGACAAGGGAGTATTTCCGGATCTCATGAAACACAGTAAAGTCGTTCCATTGTTCAAATCGGGTGATTCTCAAGAACCCAACAATTATCGGCCGGTGTCAATTCTGCCAGTTCTCAGTAAAGTGTTTGAAAAGTTAATGCTTAGTCAGATGTTACGTCACTTTAATAAAAATTCCATCTTTCATGAACACCAGTACGGTTTCACCAAAGGGCGTTGTACAACTGACGCCGGTGTCACCCTAATAAAGAACATTTTTAACGCCTGGGAAGAGTCGCAAGATGCCATTGGAATATTCTGCGACCTCTCGAAAGCGTTCGACTGCGTTAACCATGAGACGCTTTTGTTGAAACTTGAGCACTATGGGATTAGGAATAGAGCCCTTGGTTTACTTAGTTCATACTTGATGGGCAGACAGGTTAAAGTTCAGATAAACGGTGTAAACTCAATAGGGTCGGAAACGACAATGGGCGTTCCTCAGGGTTCAATATTGGGTCCATTCCTTTTTTTAGTTTACATAAATGATTTGCCCCAATTACTTAAAAATCAACCAAAGATGGTGTTATTTGCGGATGACACATCATTAATATTTAAAATAGACCGACGTTCACAAAATCTTGACGACGTCAATAGCTCTATTCATCAGGTCCAAAATTGGTTTACGGCAAACAACTTGGTTTTAAATAAAAAAAAAACTAAATGTATTAGATTTTCTTTACCAAATGTTAAAAGTAGCGAATGTGACATCATATTGAATGGAGAAAAACTGGAGTTCATTAATCAGACGGTTTTCCTAGGTATCACATTGGACGAGAAATTACAATGGGGGCCTCATATAACATCTCTTGCGGGTCGTCTAAGCTCAGCCGCGTATGCTGTTAGAAAGATAAGACAGTTAACAGACGTAGAAACCGCACGTTTGGTCTACTTTAGTTACTTTCACAGCATTATGTCGTACGGTATTTTGCTGTGGGGTCGGGCTGCTGACATTGAATCCATATTTATTTTACAAAAGAGAGCTGTCAGAGCCGTTTATAATCTGCGTCGCCGTGATTCTCTTAGGGAACTTTTTAAAAAGATTAATATTATGACAGTCCCTTGCCAATTCATTTATGAAAATATTATGTATGTGCGGAAAAACCGACATCTTTTTAGTAAAATTAGTGATAGACATAATTTTAATACTAGAAATAAAGACAAATTAGATCAACCATTTTTTAGATTAGCTAAAGTCCACACTTCTTTCATGGGGTATTGTGTTAAATGTTACAACAAAATACCTTCTGACATATTAGAACTAAATGAAAGAAAATTT
The DNA here is from genome assembly GCA_002192655.3 of Mamestra configurata. Classification (NCBI taxonomy): domain Eukaryota; kingdom Metazoa; phylum Arthropoda; class Insecta; order Lepidoptera; family Noctuidae; genus Mamestra; species Mamestra configurata. The sequence continues at coordinate 203,714 of NDFZ01005049.1, forward strand.
AAAACTCATGTTAAAAGTACACTTTGTGAACAAGCATATTACAAATTAGAAGATTACATTCAGGATAAGAATGCTTGGAAACATGCTGGTCCTGCTCCATAGGACAATCAAGGGTGAAGGTCAAACTGGTTGATTAATGTATTAACTTTATAGATATACTGTTTCTTTTTTTGTGTTTTTATTTTTCTGTTGACTCACACACTGTTGTTTAATTAATGGTTCCAATGTTTGTAAATATGTGAGTACAATTTACCTAAATTTCTTTAGGAAATTAATAAGTTTACCTCTGCTGGTGATACTTTGTTCTTTAAGTAGCATACTCTGGGTGCATCGTCCTCACATAATATTAAATTAATTTTTGTATACCAAATTTTGTAAAATCATTATTTGAAAAGAGTAACTATGGAGTTTCTTGTCCGTTCTTCTCCATAAGAATCTACCTTTCCGAATGGACAGTAGAGTCACTTTATTAATGTAACATTATTATTTTACTGAACTGTAAACGATGACGTTCAAAAGTGCCGTTTAATGGCCTAATTGAAATAAACGTTTTGACTTTGACTTTGACGCGGCAACCCTGGATGCTTCTAGGCCTTGCGGAATAAGCTGTGCGATGCCTGTTAGTGACTGAATTAATTTAAGATACCTGTATCTACCTAGACCTGCAAGTTTGGCTCCCTAATGACACAAAGTCAATTCAGTGACATTATATCAAATGGACCATTAAAAGGCCCTTTTGAACGTCAATATTTAACCACGGTTAAAAAAATAAATAAAGTGACTCTAGGTGTGTCGCGAAGCTAGATTCATATGGAGAAGAACGGACAAGAAACTCCATATTGCACATAAGATGAGCTTACTTTTGTGTGACAACGGGCTTCATCTGCGGCAAGGGCTCCGGGAACAACGCCTTCTGCAGCCGCGGCAGTTCATTCTGGTATGCCATACTGAAATGATACACATTATAAACTGAAAACTCTACTTGCACTGATACTTTAAAAATAAACAAGGTACCTAAATATAATACGAATGTCACCGTATAATTGCAAACTATGTAAGATTACAAAATATCTTGAAAAAATGCAAACTCTCGATTAATTGTCAAATAAATACAATTATACGAATCCAAATCTTGTATTCTATAATATCTCAGTGCCAGTCCGAGAAATTGTGGGCTGTCATAAACTGTCGACCAATCAGCACTCTGATGGTCTACAATTTATCTGTTTTGGTGTGATAGTTAAATTGGAAACTTCGCCCCTCATTGGTCTTTATTTGTGTGAGCTCACATCTGAACAGACCAATGAGTGCCTTCTTTCCAGGTTTTAAGATCACACAAAAACGGATAAATTGTAGACTTGTGCTTTGATTGGTCGACATTTTATGGCAGTCAATTCCTCAGAATGACTTCGAGAGATTATAGACGGTCAAATTTTGATGCATAAAAGTACCCCAAATGTTTAGTTAACAATTTATCGAGCTTTTACAATCTCTCAAGTTATTTTATAATCTTACGGAGTACCTATGCCATTTTCGGGTGACATGAACACTCTTCAGTTTTTTGCTGTAAGTAAATGTGAACTTTTCGAAGGTTCTGTTATTGGTTGGAAGCCCGATAATTTTAGGGTACTGTTTAGTGGATAAGAATGTTTTCATGGACGCTTCGCACCATGAAATCATAACATTTATAACACATATTTTTAATATTCTTAGAATCGTAAGAAGGCCTACAATATCTAATTTATTTATTTTACGGAAAAAACGACCAAAAATTACCCATAGACAATTGACTCCCAGGTGCCGAAGCCGATGACTCCTCGCGCTTTCGACTCTGCCTCCACTTCCGGTGGTAGGTAGAAACTGAGGTATGATTCCACTGAGTTTAGAGTGCCTGCAAACGGAAGAATGGCTTTATACATATAGGAACTAAACTGAAACAGTCACCTAATTCCAAAAGTGAAGATCACACTGAACCGTGATCACCATTCCAAAGTTTCGGGACAATTTGCATCATTTATTTTGAACTAGCTGTCGCCCGCGGCTCCGCCCGCATGAATATCGTAAAGCCATAAGTAGTCCCAATTTAATTTTCGGAATAAGTTTTCTTGTACTGCTGCGAACAGCTTGGGAGACAGTGGGTTCCCTTGTCGAACTCCCTTTCAATTTCAAATGTAACCTACAGTTGCCGTGCTGTTGGCATACACATATTTCAGATTATCTATATGTAGAGTGTAGCGATTCCCTGATTGTTGAGACTTTCCAATATAACTTCATGACTAATGCTGTCGAAAGCTTTGGTGTAGTCAATGAAGGCCATGTAAAGAGGTTTGTTGTATTTGTTTTATTTCTCTATTATATTTGTAATAGTGTGAGTGGTCTATCACGTCGAAGTTCTTCCTGAAACCGGCCTGTTCGATTGGTTGGTTTTCGTGTAGTGTTGTGCTATGTCTACTTAGGATAATCTTGGAGAAAACTTTATAGATGTTAGTCATCATCATTCTTTGGGACCTTGTGAGAATTATGTGGGATGTTTCCCATTGATCTGGAATATAACCCAAAAGTAGAATGTCGTTGTAGATTTTTGTCAGTAGGGGAACAACTTGTTCAAGAGTTCCTTTTAGTAGCTCGTTTGTGATCTTATGACTTATGCCTAGCTGTAAAACCTGCCTATCTAAATGGGCCACACTAACTCGAAGACAACATACTCGTAACATTCGTAAAGATAATTTTGTGGAACAAGCCAAGTACCTTGAAAGTTTTGCTTGAGGAAGGTGACGCCCATGTCGGCGGGGATGCTGTCCCAGCCGCACGCGCTCACCACGAACACGCCTGCCTCGCGAGCCTGTTCGTCGTAGCGGATCTGCATCAGCTCCATGAACTGAAACCAACAGGGCGACACCAGTTTATGGAAATGACTATCTTTTGGCCGCGGCTTTGCTCGTAACCTATAACATCTATCCATCCATCTATCTCTGTACCATAACTCATCAAAATCAGTTCAGCGGTTTAGGCGTGAAGCTCACTTTTGAATTTATAATATTAAAGTAAGGATTCACCAGCAGCCGTGAAAGGAGCCAAAATCTTCCAAAACCCAGAGAATACTGCATAATTGTAGAAAAGCTGTACACGAGTTTAGAACCATCTTGTTCTTATCTCTCAACTCGACGATGAGCATTTTGTCTGACTCCATTAGATGAAGCATAACCAAACTATTGTCAAAGGTTTCTTTAAAGATTTTTTTGGAACGGATTCTGCTTTTTATATATGAACGGAGGATCTTGTCTTTTGTTTATAGTCAATCATCACCTCGAAAAGGAACGACTCACCATCAAGTTAGGAAAATAACCGTTTTCAAATCAAATCGATCACCCCCAGAAACGCTCGCTCTACATCAATTTCTCAAGCTGAAATATGGGAATACCCGTATAACTTGAAAAAAATGTCCACCCTTACCTGCGGCTCCCCACTAATATCCACGTAGTTCGCTTTGCTCTCCACAGCAGCCTTGACCACGGGCTCTCCGTACAGGCGATAGGGTCCACAGCAGTTGATCACGACCTTTGTCTGCGCGCACATATCTTTCAGGGACTTTCCGTCGCCCACGTCGGCCACTATGAGCCTGACGCTGGACAGGTCCTCGCCTGGAATTAAGTTGATAGTGGTTATGCAACGCTTGGCGAGGGCTGTCTTTGGATGGGTATAGGAAATAATACTGAGACTCCTCCGTGCCTCGGAAAGCACGTTAAAGCTGGGCTTAAAGTTTGGCGTTTTGGACATTTTGAATGAGATTCTGGCCTCCAGTTTACTTGATACTTAATCAGAATCGGCGCGATCGTTAGATCTTTGAAAGTCGTCACGGCAGCCAGCGCCGGTAAATCTCATCTCTAAAATCACCGATACACAAATACTGGTAGCCATTCAGCTCACACTCGGTTACACTAGAAGCCGACCAAATAGTTGGGAAAAGATAAGGCAGATTGATTTTGTTTATGTGATGGGTAGGCAGTGAAACCAACGTGTACTTGGCCCGCGTGGAGGATTACGGAACACTCCTCACAAAAAGGATGCCTATGTCCCAGCAGAACTTTGTGTAAGAATGTGCTATGATAGAATACCTATAGATACCTATAGGAAGAAAAACCAGAAGGGAAAATTGGAAATACCAAAACTTTGAAGTAGGCTCGTAGAGCTTATTCCACCTGAATACAACCTACTGTATTTATTTCGCTTATCACTTGATACGTTTTTTCCATTATTTAGGGTGTGTTAAGATTATGATCTATCTACTCTACATATCTTTAACGGCGCGGGACGTCCTTCAGTTTTCCAACTATTTATTATGTTTACCAAACTACCACAGTTTACCAAAAGCTCGGTTATTGTTAACCTGTATGCCTTATTTAACTCCGCCTTAGCCCCATAAGCCCCATTCCGTTATTTTTGAAGGTGGGCTATATCAGCCGTTATCAAGCCTTCCAACCCTTAAGTAAATCTGTAGATAAGCTTTTCCAAATAGGTACCTACCTATCTGTCTGCCAGCTTTGCAGACAAAAACTAAAGCAAGAACTAGGTAAAAACAAACAAATTATTACCTACTAGCTGTTGCCCGCGACTTCGTACACGCATATCCCGTTTATTTGAACGTGGCTATCATAGGTATACAAAAAGAATTTTCAAAATCGGTTCATTAGATCCAGAGATTACCCCCTACATACAAACTTACAAACTTTACCTCTTTATATTATTAATATAGATTTGACATGAAGGTGCTTGTGATTGTGAACTAGCTGTAAGTACCTACCTAGCAACTTTAATACAAGTAGCGGTCGATAAACACAATAGTTAATTATGCATAATTTGTATTGCCACCCCTTTGACCTTGCTTCTTGGGACTAAAAAAGGAATATAAGTAGATATAATACTATGTTGATGAATCACCTGAAAACAATGGAATGAATTGCAATATTTGACTTGAGAAACTTCCTCAAAAATCCAGCAACAGAACCTAATACTTTATGACCGTTTTCGTTGACCCTAGACGACAAATAAATATCCGTCTGCAATATTTTTGCCCTGTTTAATTTTGAACTTGGAGTTAGTGAAAACGACCATTAGCTAACAAGTTGTAAGTACAGTTAACAACGTATTAGTGGTAAGTAACACTCGCATATAGGGTTGCCAGGTCTTAAAACTGAAATGCTGATCAGACCAGCTAATTTAACCGGACTTTAAGGGTAAAATTTAATAAAAAAGGCCGGACAACTTATCGTATTCAGGATTGTGTCTTTAACATGATATTAAGTAGCATTATTGGAAGCCGATCCAGACTTTTAAACCAAATTGGATGACATGAATCAATTTTCTTTATTTTGCAATTTTCAGTAAAAATCTTTTAAAATGTTTAAAGCCGGACAGACCAGACATGGTCTAATTTGGCTGGACACGCATCCCTAAAGCCTGACTATGTCCGGCTTTATCCGTACGCCTGGCAACCCTACTCGCATAATACAAAAGTTATCCTTACTGATGAAGTGATGACATGACTTGAGAGCGGAGCGCTATCAGTGCCAAATGGTTGCCACTGTTGCACTGTCAATGATTGTTTCACATTCCTGCGATTAGGTACACTGTAGTGTACAGACGCCTGCACATCAATAATAATAATATAATGTAATAGTGGTGATAGATCGACTAGAGCGTCGCGTAATGATTGTTGATATAGCAGTCCCTCATGACGAGAACCTCGTGAAGACTGAGAAAGATAAACAAACGAAGTATCTTGACTTGGCTCGCGAGGTTGTCGACATGTGGGATGTGAACACAGCAGTCATTGTGCCGATAGTCGTGACGGCCAATGGCATAATTGCCAAGAGCCTCGACCAACATCTAAAGAGGCTCTCGTTGGGCAGCTGGATCAAGGGCTTGATCCAGAAAGCAGTACTCCTGGACACGGCGCGCATAGTTAGGAGGTTCCTCTCTCAGGGGCCCTGACCACCGGTAGCTTGGACCCTGTTCCCGATACCGGTGGGCTACTATTTTTTATATTTTTAAATATTTTTATATCATTGTATTTTAATATTTAAAAATGTAATTTGTATGTAAGTATATAAAATGAATAAAGGATATAATGTAATATCTTGGGACAACTCACACACGGTCATCCGATCTCAAACTAGGCAGAGCCTGTGCTATGGCAACCAGACAACGGATAAACATACTTATATATTTCTAAATACATACTATACATATTATAGTCAAAAATGACACCCAGACACCGAACAAATGATCATGCTCATTACACAAAGATTTGTTCTGGGTGGGAATCGAAACCACGACCTCCGGTTTAGCAGTCAGGGTCACCAACCACTCGACCAACAGGCCAGTCATCAAGCTTATTCATTTTTTTTTCTTTCTTCTATTAAAATTAAAGAAATTTGACAGATTGTTGTAGGTAACTTGATGTGCTGGCGTCTGTACAATGTGTACAGTACACTCCAATTAAGACAGTCAGAATTACTCAGCTTGGACTTTAGACTAGAGATACCTAATTTTGCCAAATCAATAAAACAAAGTTTAATTAATTAATGAATTATTTGAATTAAGTGAGTATCTACTTATCACCTCATTTTTTATTTTGATAATCAACATTTATCTTTAAAAAGACACGCAGAAAAAATGTCTATAACCAGTTCTATCTCACGTGCAGAACAAAACCGACACACGTGGTGACGTAATAAGTTCAAATATGCTTCGTCACAGTGACCAGGCACGAAATAATATTAGAATAATATATCCAGTTGCTAAACACAATGCGTAGGCTGTTATTAATCCAAAGCCGAACTAAAAAACCGGATCGTTATCCGTAAGTCGTACCTTATTTTTTATATGTGTTGACATTATGGGCCCTTTTCCTCGTTCCTACTGTATGAGCCTGAGGGTTCCGACAAAGCCCCAAGAATCGCCAAACTAAGTAGCAGTGGGCAGGGCACATTGCTCGCAGAACAGATCGTCAATGGGGTCCAAAGGTTCTGGCTGGAGTCGCGATCGCGTACTAGAAGTCGAAACGTTATCGCGGCCTCCCACAAGGTGGACCGATGACCTGGCGAAAGCCGCGGGAATCCTCTGAATGCGAGACGCACGGGACCGGTCGATGTGGTATCTATATCCAGCAGTGGACGCCTTTCTGTTGAAATGGTGATGATGATGACCATGAGCTGGCCTGACTGGCCTACTGCCAGCCCATACATAATGCCCAAAAAAAAACCACGATACTGACGATGCGAATTTTCGTCGCATTATGAATGGGCTTGCCTACCCTTACTGTAGCCTACTGCACGCGCATGATGATGAAATAAAGGAATGGGATCTAAATAAATTTCTTTGGAGAGAAACGAGCGGTAAGTTTAACAAGTAATGGTCAGTGAATTATTAGAAATCCTACATAAAAGCTTTGTTAACCATAAAAATATAAAAAATAACTGTTTATTATATCTATGAATGTAACAATCGATTGGATAGAGCCGCTGAGCTGTTATTATTTTTAAAGCCGGTCGTTTTAATTACTTGTTTTGGAGTACTTTTAAGTCTGCGTTACGTTTAAGCAGCAGGTAGGTAGCTACTTAAAAAAATTACTTTCAAATGTATAACAAAAAGCCATCAAGCACGCATTAGTCTGAAAAAATTGTGAAAAGCACTTAACTCCCTGTAATTTGTACGTGTAATACCTTGTGTTTTCCATATCAGTCTACAATCAGGCCTCAGATTGCGCATGTCCCATAAAAGGACCTTCGTTGTGACCCTGACCTTTACGGACGACTATTTGAAGTATTGATGTTTCATAGAAAACTTTTTGTTCTTTAAATAATAATTCAACTTATTTCCATAAAGGCACAACATAATGCCAGTATTCCCCGAAGGGTTAAGGAGAGGTCTACCTATAGTACACCCACTATAAGCCTCCATGCTTGATCAAAATGTATATTAATGCTTTTCGTTACAAATGATTATAAGATGAATTCTATGTTGTAGGCTTGCTGTACGCTTTGCTACAAACTGTGAGTAAAGTAAGCTTACGAAATAAATAAATAACTGCCATGAAATAGGGAGACCTTGCAAAAATTCAGACAGCTACAAGAAATTAAAAAATTCTCAACAGCTGTCTGAATTTTAGTAATGGAAAAACCTAATAACAACGTGCCCGGGAATCGATCCCAGAACCTTTAGCTGTAGCGCTTGCTACAAGACCAATGTTTTATGTCTCATGTAAAGGATATATATTGCCACTACAACGTGTAACAGAATCTTTTAAATCTTAAGGGGTCATTGTACTGATCATTAAGAACAACTTTTACGATAGGACCAACACTGAAATCGCGAAAAAAAAATCCTTAAGAGGTATTGCGTTTAGAAATTAAAAAAATATACTTGTTTATTATATCTATGTCCAGGACCGATCTACCCGCCAAGTTTGACAAACAAACAAACTTACTTTCGAATTGAAAATATTAGTAAGGATTATCATATGGAGATATTTTTAAATTGTTCGAAAAAAACTCAATAACAAATCGAATACGAGTGCGGGAACAAATGTACTTGTGTTGTTTGATGTATAAGGACATTTGTTCCCGCACTCGTATTCGATTTGTTAATGTCCTGGTCCTAGACATAGTTATAATAAACAAGTTGTGTTTTTTTATATTTCCGTGGTCCTGGAATAGGACATAGGATACTTAGGTACTTTTTATTCCGGGAGTACATTCCGTTGGGATAATTTTCGACAAGCGAGCGACAGGTAGTTTGTTAATAATATACGAATTAGTGCCCATACCCGTGCTAATAACCGGATTAAAAATTAAGACTTCAAGGTTCCTACTACTGAGCCAGACCAGAGAACCAAGGACCCCACGCTCAGTAGTCGCTCTTAGGGCCACTAAACCTCAGTGACAAGGAAGTAAACAAACCAAATAATTATAATTATAATATTGCAAAGGCTTCCGTTCTGTCACTCTAAGCTCAAAGTTCACATCAGTAATGTGGAAATAATTACCTAGGTGTGCACTAGCAGATTAGAAACGACAAAAAATGTGTGTGCTTGTATAATAATGGTAAACAGAGTAATTTTTGTTCTCATCATGACGGTTACAGGCTATTCAAAGCCAAGGTTTGTAGCTTTGGATATTACACTAAAAGTAAAGTAGTGCGTACATCATTCGGTATTCTCCGTGTGAGTTTGTCTATTGTTTTCGTAATAATACATGTACCACAAAGTACTTAACGTAACTCGAAACTTCTAACTTCTAAAAATGAATTCTATTGTCTACAGTCATAGGTACCTAGAAGGACCTTTTGAATGTAGGCTGCAGGTGCGTTGGGGATGGCAACTTATTTTAGAAGAAATAGAGTAGATATATAGAGTAAGTATGCCTTATTTTAAATAGCGTATTTGAAGAGTAGTCTTGAAAAAATTAGTAGGTATTTTTAATAATAATAATAAAATAATAATAATTCTTTATTGTCAGGCACCTAAGGCCCATAGATAAAATACACAAATTAAACATACAAAAAATAAACTAATACATATTAATCTTGCTTAACGTATATACTAAGACACACGAAGTGACGGCGTCGAGTTACGCTTTTTTTTGTTTGTGATGGGAAATCATCAAATGACTTCTTTCGCTCTGGGTGGAGCGGAAGGGCGTGTCAGACTCTTACTGACTAAAACCCATCCGTGTTCCTTCTAAAGCCCTTTGCGTTCCAGAGCCGCGGTGACTCTTTCGAACAAATTCCGCAACCCTGGCAGGTTCTGGTCCCAGCAGGCCCCGTCTTCTATGCTGACATCACTTTGAGGCGCGCGTGAAACACAACGCGCCATCAACCCGGGCCTGGTGGTGATCGGACAGCGAGCCACCCAACGCTCGCCGTCCGCAGGCCCGCGCTTACGGTGGCCGGGGATCGCCCTACGACTCCCGACGCCCGGGGCGTCTTCTCCTGTAGCGGCGGTTGGGGCTAAGGCATTGCTTTTCCCTCGCGCGGCCAGCCTCCTCCTTCGCTAGCATTACTGCTTCGCAGAAGGAGGTGACCGCTTCCCAAGCCTCCTCGCTCCGGACCATGGATTCAACCAGGGCCGGACGCGAGAGGTCACCGCCGCCGATCGCCTCGATGAGGACACGGCCGGCGGTGCTCAGCCCACGGTCGAGTTACGCTGCGCAGTGTCGCGTAGCCTGACGCGAAAACGTCGGTGGACTACACCCTTCGGCCAAAACTTCCTTAAGGAACGTGTCGAGATGTTGTGTCGGAACCCGCACCACTAACGACTTGGAGTTAATGTTAATGTGTGTTAATGTTTTACTTTTTCTCCTAGACTAGCCATGTACCGAAATTATAATATCGTAAACAAAGTATACAAAATCGTTAGTATGTGAAATGCGACATAGTATTTAAAAGCATTTTAGAGCACTTATGCTGTAATATTTACCTTGTAGTGCTAATAAAATATTCACAGCGCACCTAAAGTATAAACACAATATTGATTTTACAATGGACGCGGTACGGTTTGCTTCCGTAAGCTGAAACCGTTCGTTACATATTATCACGCTTTTTCTTTGAATGGTTTGGTAACTTAGAAGTATGTTCTAAGCAGTGTAATGCACACCGACAAGTGATAAAAATCTTCTCCAACGACGAACAGGCAACCCTAAGTGGAAAACATAGTACTACGCTAATTTTTTTCAGAAATCGTACTTAATCCAAAAACAATTAATAGAACTGTGGACTCAAAATTACCAGTTGTCTTGGAGACCTCTGTTATTAAGGCATCAAGCTTGCCCCGAGAACGGCCGGCGATCCCCCAGGCCCCGAGGTCATACTTCTTGGCAAACCTCACCATATGCAGCACCACCTCCTTCCCCGCGAGGCCGGTCGCTCCGAAGATCACCACGTCTAACCGCGACATCTGTGGGACAAGGATACAAGATTGGTGGTCGACAAGACAGAGAGGAAACAGAGGTCGATGAGGGAGACAGAACAGGGAGTTTGCGATCACACCTTGTATTTGTACAGTCGACTGCACGTCATTATCGGCGGTAAGACCTTGAGCTGGTCAAGTGTAGGTATAATACGGATTTTTAACAGTGAAGTAACAGCTGGCCAGCATATACTGTCAAGCCTACTGCATAAATACATTGCACTTATATTTAAACTAAGGACAGTGTATAAGGCAATCCATTTTGGCCATTGCTAGAGGAGACCCTTTCGACAACAACCCCAGTTAATGCCCGTTAAACTCCTGAGTCTTGACTCTCAGTGATAACACTGATAACTGAGAAAATAATTCCTTTTTAACCGACTTCAGGAGTAGGTTCTCCATTCGACTGTATGTTTTTTTTTTGTTTGTTTATTATAATAATAAATAATAATAATAATAATCATTTTATTATCAGGCTGCTGAGGCCCATAGACATATTACACAAAATAATCTTAAAACAATAATAAACTAATACATATTAATATAACTTATTTAACTATTGCACACGAAATGACGGCGTCGTGTTTCGCTGACTGGTGTCGCGCAGCTGGCCGCGGAAACGTCGATAAACGACACCCTTCGGCCAAAACTCTTCTTTGAGGAATACCTCGAGCTGATGAGTTGGAACCCGCACCAAAAACAACTTGAAGTTTGTGTTGTGACGCGACTCCAACTTCTCGACCCTCAAAGTGCAGTTGGTCTTCACTCTCATGTACTTCACGATCTCCTCAACTTTCGTGGAGTGATGTAGCCGGGACACGTACAGCTGCGTCGTAGGTGTTGCTGGACGCAGCAGCATGTTTGGTCCTGCCAGCGCGGTGCCGCACTGGTTCCGACAAGATGGCTTCTTCTTCTTTTTCCTCTCCACCATGATGAAGCCATCCTTGTCACACGTCTCCTTGTTCGGATTCCGCTGTTTCGTCAATCATTCCGTCAATTAAGAATGGACTTTGATGATTCTTTGTATTCTTTTTTATTCGAACGCCTAAACTCCTGAGGTGGTCCCATTGGCACCAAGTCAGAATTTGATGATGGGATTCCAATCGAATTTCTAATCGAAATCGAGGGCAACCCTTAAATTTTAAAGGCACATACAATGTTTTTCATATTCTTTCTAACACAATTCAGATAATGGTGCCTGGTAATCAATATCACATCTTGCTGAGTGATGATGGAAGGTATAATAAGTCAGGATCTGATGCTGGGATCCAGGAAAAATGTTTGTTCAGCGATATTTTCGCCAATTGTCAACCGATTTGGATAATTCTTTCCAAACTGGTACCATTCCAATTTGGTGAAGATCTGATATGTCGGATAGAAATCGCATGTCTGTTTATTGTTTTCACCAGTTCATAATATAACATCACGCCGGTACGCTGTGAAGGGGTACGCAGAGTTTTTGGGGGTTATACAAAAATTAGGGCATAACTTTATTGTTTATTAACCGATCTTGATGATTCTTTTTGCGTTGGGTTTAGTTATAGCTATATTGCATTTGCATTGGACGGTGAACTTCAAAGATAAACCATTGACCTCCTCAACTTAAAATCAATCAAATCTAGTACCAAAGCAAAGTAGATATTTAACAATGAGCTGGTCTGGACTTGGACTGAAAAGGCACACAAAGTAACTCCTTGACGGCAAATAGTACAACGATTCATTATGGGAATAATGACCCTTAGTTGTGGGGTACCTATCACCACTAAAAAGTGGAAAATAAAAAACTTTTTTACATAAAAATACAACCGACATCCAAATAAAAAACACTAAGTACTGTTATGTCTGGTTATATGTATTTGTAAAAAAGTTTTTTTAACTATCAATCTGATTAATCAATCTCGTTACTACTGCGCTTTACATTCAATAAATTAATAATTTATAAACGTAGGCGTCGATAGGGCTATCTTCTTGGGGAGGAGGGTACATCTTCGGAACACTGCCTCGAATAGGATAGGTTTTCAATTTTGACAATTAATTGAACAGAAATAGGACAAACTTTGAAGATGAGGTCTTCAAATTTAGTCAGTTAGCAGAATGAAACAAATTTATTCTTTTTTTTTAATGTGAATATGGACCTTGTATAGTCTGCAATAAAGATTTATTATTATTATTATAAAAAGGATCTAGCATTTTCTTCTTCATTCTCTTCTTAATTAAAATGCTAGATTGTTTAATTAAGTATCATAAGGATTTTCTGATTTTATATATTTTTGTTTGTTCATTTTATTGAAAGCCAGGATGGGAAGGTTAAGTGCACCCCCTTGCAATCCGACGCTCATTTTCATGAATAATATATAAAATTAAGACCGCTACAGACCGGCTTACTATTTTAATCAGAACTTTTTTTAATCGTCTGCTTGTTCATATAATCTGTAATACAAAATAAATATAAAAAACAAAAATACCTTTTATCACAAAACTAAACTGTTAATAAACTTCGCACGAAACACTTAAAAATAAATTCAAAATTCCGCCGCGCGCCTCACGTCACCGACAAATCGAAACAATTACTGAACTAAGCCTCTGTGGTCTATGACTGAACTAGTACAAATAAGGATGGGAAGCTTCTTATAATAACCGAATTCATTCAAATCGAGTTGGACATTGAACACCTTGATAGTTCTCGAATTCGATGACACATCGGGTAGGTACATTGTATGAACCATATTTCGTCCCACTATGCACGTTATGTCACGTTAAAGACATAACAAATTACTACTCTTGGTGGCAGATAGTTTTGGTTTGGATTGAACTCTAAAAATATCTCTCATAAAAATTATCGTTATTATTTTTTGGGACCATGGGAGTGATAACAACTTTTTCAGCTTTTCGCGCCATTAAACCAAGTGAAACGAAACGTTCCAAACGACAGCTGACACTGACATTGTATTATCTGACACTGACAGTGACATTTCTTTCTTTCTTTCCGAAAGTTGGTCCGTGGCTTCATAACCTCACAGAAATCTAAATTAAATAAACAAAATGGAATTAAATGAAAGAATTCTTCATTACCTAGAGAAAAGTGATACAGTAGACACTATTAAATTAGCAAGCGAATTCAATGAAGACCACCAGAAAGTTGTGGGTGCTGTGAAAAGTCTGGAAGCTCTTGAAATGGTGGTGTCTGAGGCTGCCAAGAGTACAAGATGGGAGTTGACTGGGGAAGGACAACTAGTTGCTGATAAGGGCAGCCATGAAGCTGTCTTGTATAACAGTATTCCCGAAACTGGCCTACCCCAAGCTGAAGTTATGAAGGTATGACTTTAAATTGGATGACGAAATTAGATAGCACTATCAGAAACTAGGTTGCTTTAAAACAAAGGTCTAAGTTCAGACAATATTTTGGAATTATTGATCATAACAGATTAAAATTATTCATTCTGTAGCTTTGTGCTGACTGATGTGCATTTACTGCAGTATAATCATTTCAGTAAAAAGAAAATTATATTTAGAATACTCACCATCAATAGCAGGGGTTTTAACATTTATAATTCTGGTGAAATACTAAAAATAATAGTAATCTTTAATATTTAATATAATATCAGTTTAAATATAAATTACATTGTTTTTTTCAAGACTGTCCCAAATGCAAAAGTTGGCTTCAGCAAGGCAATGTCTGCAGGTTGGATATTCATAGACAAATCAGCAGGAGCACCACTGGTCAAACGTAAAGTAGACACTATTACGGACACTGTTCAAGAACACTTGATTGAAGTCAGAAAGGGCATTGACAACATACCAGATAACATCAGAAATGATTACAAAAAACGGAAACTGCTCCAAGAAGTTACGGTCAAGAGTTTCTTGTTATCAAAAGGACCACAGTTTGCCACAACTATTAAGAAGCTAGAAACGGATTTGACTAGTGAAATGTTGTTGACTGGCACCTGGAAAACCTTGCAGTTCAAGCCATACAACTTTGATGCTTTGGGTGAGAATTAATTATAGTTTAAGGTTAATTAAAATTGTTATGTTATTGCTGAGCATTCCAAACTGTGTATTCAGTGATGCAACAGCTACACTGCGATCACCAACCCGCTTGCCAAGCATGGCGATTATGACCCTTGGGCTCCCCCAAGGGTCATAGCCTATGTCCAGCAGTGGACGTCTTTCGGCGGGTATGATGATGATGATGATTAAGTGATGCTACACCACAGTACCGGGTACAGGGTGAATATAAATGCAAGGGTGAAAATCCGCATCAACAATATTATATATTGTATTTACGTGATGTTTTCACATTTAGTGCTAAAAAAATTTTTAAAAAAGTTTGTCTTATATGTATTAACCAAATGTTTTGTCCTGTTTATCATGGTGAATAATGGACGACATTGCTACAAAAACTGAGCAATTGTCATTAATTAAACAGTGATTGTAATTGAGACCCAACCATTGTTACCATCTTGTTCTTTAACATTCGCAAAATCATTAAATGTACGTCAATGGAGCCATAACCTTTAAAATTGAATTGATGGGTGAATAAAAACAAAACTTTGATTTAAATCTTCATTTTAAAAACCATATTATTATTCTTTTTTTTAAAGCAGCTATCTTTTTATTTTTTTATTCAATTCAAGAAATCTGAAACTAATACTTGAACAATGTGAATAATCCCCTTCATAGTTTTTTTTCTATTTGCATTTTTATTCACCCCATTTTATGGTACTGTGGGGAAGCATCACTTACCATAATATATATAACCTGAAAGTTAACTGTTAATGTATCAAACACCACAGAGAAGCTCCCTATTTTTTAAATTATGGATGGGTTCCCTTTTGACCACCTGTTTGACCACTTTCACCTGAAGGAAATGTGACTGACTGATATGATTGACTTAATTAGTTTTGTACCTAAGTGCTGCCATTTCTGAGCTAAACTCCAATGTACTTATTAATTTTGGACAGGTCAACCACCCGAATGTGGTCACCTGCATCCACTTCTGAAGGTGCGGTCAGAATTCCGAGAGATCTTCTTAGAAATGGGTTTCAACGAGATGCCAACCAACCAATACATCGAGAGCTCCTTCTGGAACTTCGATGCTCTCTTCCAGCCCCAACAGCATCCCGCCCGTGACGCTCACGACACCTTCTTTATGTCCTCACCAACAAGCACCACGGAGTTCCCCATGGACTATTTGGAAAGGGTGAAGAAAGTTCACAGCGAAGGTGGCTATGGGTCACAGGTTTGTGTCTTATTTATATGTAGTTGAGTGTGTCTATGTATTAGAAAGTAGCCACTGCAAGTTTGCCACTTTGAACCAGTGCCTAGAGTAAATCAGATCCAAGCTAGTCTGTGTAGACACATGCATATTTTCACTAACCATCTTGAAGTAGACAAGAGAGCCATTCTAATACTTTCCTTACACAGGACAAACTTTTTATTCTTTTTAATTTTAATTCTTATTAATTTGTGTAATTTATCACGTCGTCACTACTCTCAAAATCATGAAGGAAATCATCGTGCAGAAACTGGCATGTTTTACCTATCCACATTGAGCTCACATGGTAGAATACAGCCCACTCTCCATCACAGAGAGGACCCTGTGGAGCTGTGTCCCAGCTGTGAGAACATTAAAGACTTATTATGCGTATACTTACCAGGGCTACAGATACGAGTGGAAGATAGAGGAAGCTCAGAAGAACCTGCTGCGCACGCACACCACCGCTGTGAGCGCGCGCATGCTCTACAAGCTGGCCCAGCAGGGAGAGTTCGTCCCGCAGAAGTACTTCAGTATTGATAAGGTATGCTAGCTTCCCCCCCCCCCCCCCCC
>NDFZ01005049.1:221105-245288 GCA_002192655.3 Mamestra configurata
CCCCCACAGAAGTACTTCTGTATTAACGAGGTATGCAGCTTTCCCCCCACAGAAGTACTTCAATATTGAAAAGGTATGTAGTTTTCTCCCCCCACTGAAGTACTTTAATTTTGACAAGGTATGCCAGCTTTCCTCCCCACAGAAGTACTTTAGTATTGACAAGGTATGCCATCTTTCCTCCCCGCAGAAGTACTTACTTTAGTATTGACAAGGTATGCCAGCTTTCCTCCCCGCAGAAGTACTTTAGTATTGACAAGGTATGCCAGCCTTCCCCCCCACAGAAGTACTTTAGTATTGACAAGGTATGCCAGCTTTCCCCCCCACAGAAGTGCTTCAGTATTGATAAAGTATGCTAGCTTTTCCCCTCGCAGAAGTACTTCAGTATTTTCGCTCCAGAGTCCTATCCCATAGAAACTGTTTAAGTTTTCTGGATGATAGTCTATGACCCTTAGCGGTAGTGTAACATTCTATCAGTAAAATAATTTTCGTAGTAAGATCAGTTCTTGAGATTATCTTTTACAAACATAATTTCTGACTCTTCGAACTTCAATGACTCGGGCGTTTGTCTGGTGGTCGCCACTGTTGATTCTGACGCTCAGGAGTTAGGAATAGTGTTGCGGGCTGTAACAAACATGTTAACTAACAATTGATTTCATTATAACATTTGTTTACAAGTGAATTATCATAACCATATAATACTCGAGTGAGGGAAAAACACTCGAGTTCGTCTTTATTTACATTTTCGTCAATTTCAAATTCGTTCGATCACCGTTTTTTCTATAGTCGAAATTTTTCAAATCAGTGATGAAATCCAGTAATCTATTCATGTAGTTTATCAATGACAAACATATAGTATTATATTTTGATGCATGTGAGCAAACTTTGAAGCTTACCAACTAAATCACGTGCAGGTATTCCGCAACGAGACTCTAGACGCGACGCATCTAGCGGAGTTCCACCAAGTGGAAGGCGTGATCGCAGACCGCGGGCTCGGGCTCGCGGACCTCATCAGCGTGCTGGACGCCTTCTTCAAACGGCTGGGCTTCGACCGCCTGCAGTTCAAGCCCGCCTACAACCCGTACACCGAGCCAAGCATGGAGATCTTCGCTTACCACACAGGTAGGTTCCAATTGTGATAGAAAACGCCATACATTACTAGATTTAAGGAACAGCTAAGAAGTTGGCGCAGTGGTTGAGCGATTAAGTGCTGCGCAGCATGCGCTGCATACCGTGGGTTCGATTCCCGCACGGCCTACAGAAAGTGGTTCCGGGTCTGGCTGTTTGTGTATATGTGATAAATGTTTGTTAACGCACCTGCGATACAAGAGGAATTCCTAGTGTGACGCAGCTTTACATTCTTAATGTTTAAAAAAAAATAGGAAAGCTGCGGTCTCATGATCGGAAGCCACATCGGTTACTTTATTATCACTGCATGCGCTGACGGACACATCATCGTATGGAAAAGGTGTAGAATTTCATCGCAGTATGCGTCAGCGGTGAGGAAGATTATGTCTGCGTCACCGCATACCGCGCACCGCAGCGATTGGGGTTCGGATCAAGACACCGAAGCTCAACATTTGCATAAAAAGGAATACCAGATAGTTAGTTACCAAACTCTTGTAGCAGACAAAACTAGTTACCTGTCATCTTGACCTTCTCTACAAATGATTATTGTAGAACCCCTGTTCATAAAGTTACTTACGAATAGCACTATCTCGTTTCTGCATGATGCTTGTGTATTTTGTAATATTCACAAAAGTAATAATGAGCAATGGGTGTGTAGAGTTGCGGAATTTGTTCGAAAGAGTTACCGCGGCCCTGGAACGCAAAGGGCATTAGAAGGAACACGGATGGGTTTTAGTCAGTAAGAGTCTGACACGTCCTTCCGCTCCACCCAGAGCGGAAGAAGTCATTTGATTTCGCATCCTTAAAAAAAAACATGTGTGTGTAGAAACCCATATACTCATTTTTAATGTCATCTCTAAAGAGTGATAGTTTACTTCTAGGCACGCTTGCTCCATCGTTAACCACAAAATCGCTTACCATCAATCATGTGAGATAGTGGACAAGCGCGAGCCTCTAAAACGATCATTGAAAAAGGAATGTCTTTCGTGTATCCTTTGTCGGAGACGTTAAATACATATTTTATGATTTCTTATTTCAGGCCTTGGAAAATGGATTGAAATCGGTAACTCAGGCGTGTTCCGACCAGAGATGCTGTTACCAATGGGTCTTCCGGAAGACGTGAACGTCATAGCTTGGGGGCTCTCGTTAGAAAGACCGACGATGATTAAATACGGACTGAACAATATCAGGGACTTGGTCGGCCCTAAAGTCGACCTGCAGATGGTACAAAACAACCCTTTATGTAGGCTTGATAAGTAAATATTTATTTTTGGATTAATACACTTATTTGCAAAATGTTTGAAGTGTTTTATTTGATTACTTGTTAGTTTTATCGTGTAAGTGTTGAGCCTACACATTAGGAGGGATCTTTCAACCCCGCCATACCCTTCGAGGTTATTTTTTTTTAAACCATCCGGAAGGAGCCTCGCAAAGCGGTGCTCCGTCGACCGAGCCAACCGCCGGACCGCCTAAGTTACGTTTGAAGTTGTCATTTCATGATCTGGCCAAGTATTTCATGATATGGCCTAACGTGGATTGAAATTTCGTTAAACATTGACGTTTAAACGATATTGTCAGTTTGCGCTGGCCATTTCATGAAATAGAACCATTTCATAAAATTTTCGGCCACATCATGAAATGGCCAACTCTACGATATGGGCACGACATCTACATAAACTATTCTAGTAATATTATGAATGTGAAGGTCTGTATGTTTGACTGAACATGTTTGGACGGAGAACACAGATAGGCGATGGCCTGGTTTAAGATATAGGGTACTTTTCATCCCGTTAGTAAGTTCCCGTAGCATAACTTTCTATTTTACGAGGGCGAAGACTCTGTTTACACCTCTAGTAATACTTTTGTTACTTTGTACTAGGTGTAGAGATTTTATAAAATCTTAGCGTAGAAGCTCATCTGGGAATATGGCTAAGCAGCGTTAATAAGTTACGGTTTTAAAGGAATTCCGGTGCAATCAACAGGAATATACTTAACATACAGAGCAAGATCCCAGAGCAATGCCTCATCGTCTGCCTTGCCTTTTTCCAATTATATTGGGGTCGGCTTCCAGTCAAACTGGATTCAGCTGAATACCAGTATTTTACGTGGAGCGGCTGCCTACCAGACCTCCACAACCCATTAACTGGGTAACACGGTACTCATTGGTAAGACTGGTATCAGATTTTCTGGCTTCTGACTATCCGTAACGACTGCCAAAGATCTACAAATGACAGCCGGGACCAACGGCTTAACGTGCTTTCCGAGGCACGGAGGAGTCTCGGTATGTTTATGTAAGATGTCACCCATCCACTGACCAACCTCGGCAAGCGTTGCTTAACCTTGAAGATCGACCCGTGCAGCTGTTATTATTTAGCCACGAGCTCCTATGCCTATGGTACCTACTGCAAAACATTCTGATAACAAGAAACGAGGAAGGATATCATGCAAGTTCATGCAACTAAATGCTAGCTTCAGACAATCAGCATCAGCGAAATGTGAATAAAATAGTATCTACCTATCAAAATAAGATTAAAAAATGCCGCCATTGACTACTCAGCCTTTGTAGTTGCACACCGCCTAGTCGTAGTGGTATATAATCTAATACCTTTAAACGAGCAATTCTTGTATATATGTAGGTACTTATATATATAATCTGAATCACGGAAACGGCTCCAACGATTTTCATGAAATTTAGTATGCAGGGGATTTGGGGGCGATAAATCGATCTAGCTAGGTTTCATTTTTAGAAAACGTTTACCAAAAAAAATTGGTTGTCTGTAAAGTCGGTTTACGGACGATAGTTTAACGTGACAACAAGCCGATCGTGCCTTTCGCTCGCTCGTGCAGCGCTCTCGCTCCGATCGTAACGTTACAATGAGTCATCATTTTTCGTGCATGCAGCCGGCGTTCATCGATTTATTATTCATCCAGGTAATACAATCAACACGCGAATGATCGTCGCGTTTATGTGTTCGGCAAACCCTCTCTGGAGTCGCAGCACAGGCTTAGCAGGCTCTTGCATGCCACGTATACCGGCGAAGCATCGCTGCTGCTTCGTGCTATGGCTCGGAGTTCACTGAAATGATAGCCAATAAATGATCAATACTTGACCACTATCTTAAAAATGCAGCTCTCGTCGCGTCTCAGTGTGAGTTGACCTTAAATTTATAGTACCTAATGTAGAATGAGTGCAGAAACCATTTTTTTTATGAATATAGTTTAGATTTTTTATGAGCCCACGTTTGTTTAGTAAGGTGTCGTCCTAATACAAAGCGATCATCGCGCGAATACGCTATCGACACGATCATTTATTCGGCAAAACCGGAAGGCCCACTCTGTCGATGTCGGCGTGACGACGCATTCGAGTTTGCCGAACAAATGAGACAAACAGCACTGACCAAATCAACCTTTTTATTCAACTATCGAAAAGAAAACAACTACCGAAGTAAATGAAATAAAAGACAGAACGCTCATGTTTTGTTTTAACATAAGCATTCGTGCCAACGTCAATTTATATCGCGATTTAGATTATTTTTTATTGTGTTATATTTATTTTACACGATTAATAAAATGATACCTATGTTCAGTAAAATGTTCAAGCTATGCAAGTTTGCTGTAAAAACTGTAGCTCCGGTGCAGATGTCTGTAAGGCATTACGAGATCCCCGCGCACTTGACGAAGATTGCTGAGGAGCCCGACCCGAGTTTCTTCAGAATGGTGGAGTATTTCTACCACAATGCTGTGCGCGTGGTCGAGCCCTCCCTCAAAGAGTACCTGAAGAAACATACGCACTTGTCTGACAAGAAGAGGCATCAAAGAGTGGCTGGAATATTGAAAGTGAGTTTACTTTTGTAATTTTGTAATTCAGGAAGCCCTGAATTTCTGGGATAACTCTAAAAATCTTGTCAAGCAAAGTTATATGGGACCATAATGGTTTATGGTCCCATATAACTTTGCTTGAGAAGTTTTATTACAGTTATCTTCGCTAAGATGTAGATATACGCAACCGCAACCGACACAGACACTATTCACACGGAACGTGTTTTTAGTTTAGTTTCTTAGTTTTTGACACCGACTTCCGAAATTAGTTATTTTAGACTTTGTACCTAGTGTTTTTATTTTGTAAGGCGGTTGTATTTTTTGTAAAAGTTTTTTTTTGTGGTTCTAATTACCCGACGTCATTTTGCTTACTTGGACCACGTAATTACATCATTCAAGTAGGTAAGCAAAATTCTCATAAAATAAAAACTGCTGAGCCACACTGAATAAAATTTTCACAGGACCAAATTGCAAGTATACAGCATCGAACGAAAAATAATCACATAAATCGGATCAAAAACCTCGGAGTAATCGGTGTGCATACATAAAACAAAAAAAATACCCACCGAATTGAGAACCTCTTCCTTTTTTAGAAGTCGGTTAAAAAACAAACAAACGGCAATGTTGTTCAACAATGTTTGAAGTGTTTGAGGTCTAATTCCAGGTGATGGGTTCGTGCAACAGCTGCATCCAGATGGAGTTTCCCCTGCAGCGCAAAAGCGGAGACTACGATATCATCCAAGCGTATCGCGTGCAGCACAGCGTCCACCGTCTTCCTTGTAAAGGAGGTACTTGTTTCAAAACCCAAATGGTAAACTTTGGTATTGTTTGTCAAGTCGTTGAGCTCCTTAAAGTTTTAAGTTTGAGCTACACGATAAGTGACAAATGCTTGCACTATCAGGACAGGTCCACTCAAATCTATGTGGTACTTTCCTCAAAAGACCACTTCAGACATTAACCTACATGGTTCTCATATGTTTGACCAGTACGATTGTATGGACTTTAAAAGAGACTGACCTCTGAGTTTGTTTCGGCGTTTCTTCTCAGGGTAGTCAGCTAGGAAACACCGGCCTCATCTAGTTTAAATTACCCAAAAATATTGACGTGTTAAAGTGTTATGTTTAACCTACTTACAAAATAAATATAATTTATCAATAAACCGGTAGTAAATCAGCTCGTGGCTAAATGGGTCAACGCTTGCCGAAGAGGGTAGATGAGTGACCTACCGAGACTCCTCCGTACCTCGGAAGGCATGTTAAGCCGTTGGTTGGTTGTCATTTGTAGATCTTTGGCTGTCGTTACGGATTGTCAGTATCCAGAAAATCTGACACCAGTCTTGCTAAGAATAACCGTGTTACCCAGTAACTGGGTAACAGTAACTGGCCAGTAACTGGCCCATCTGACATCCAAAGATGTCAGATAGGCAGTCCGCTCTACGTAAAATACAGCCGAATTGAGCTGTCATTCCATCTTGATTATATGGATTGACAGCTCACTTCTTGATCACTTGACCCAAACCTTCGCATCGACGTGTTTACAGAATCGACCGGCTTGTACTAATCTGCATCCGGTTTGACTGGAAGCCGACCACAATAGGGTTGGGAAAAGGCTAAGCAGACCTAATAGCTTAACATTTTGATCGAAACCTTTAAACACGATGTTTCTGAATTGAATTAATTTGAATTAGGAACGTGTCATACCCTTGTTTAATGCCAATTTTCAAGGTTTTCAGGCTAAAGTAGTACCTACAGTTTCAAATTCTACATTCTGGGGGTAAGTTATACTCCCAGGACGAGCAGTGTTATTGGGTCTAACCGTTAGGATATTACCTCAGCTCGGGGTCCACATTTAGGTTTATGCAGTCATTCATTAGGGCTACTAAAAAAATATTGAAAAATCCATTAGTAATTTAAATTGTTTTTTTTTTAATCAGGAATAAGATTTTCGGATGAGGTGAACTTGGACGAGGTGAAAGCTTTGGCTTCGTTGATGACGTTCAAGTGCGCCTGCTCCAGCATTCCTTTTGGAGGGTCCAAGGGAGGTTAGTAGTGCATCCTGTAGGTACTACTACTAGTTACTACTGCGAATGCGAATATCTATCTCAACATTTGCGAAAGCGACTACCTATGCGCGCAAAATGTTAGAGAAGTTTGACATTTCGTGTCGGCCTTGTTGAAACCCTGCCGAGCCGAACATAGCCGAGCCGATACAGAGTGAATACAAATAAGTTAAGACAAATATAAAATTAGTCAATTATACCTAATTGTTTCGATTTTTTTTTTTCTGTAAAAGAATTTGTAAACTGCTTAAAAATAGTGGTTTTAATCTGTTAAATAAAGGTCAAAGCACACATATTTAACAACTCGGAAAGGGATTGCCGCCGTATCGCCTTTTTTGCCGTATTGCCCCGAGGCGAGGCGCTTACGTTACGTTTCCAATAAGTGTGCCTTGCAATAGGTACCTAGGGAGTTTCATACAAAGAATACTGCACGGCTCGAGTTGATACGCTGACGATCCCTTTCTGAGTTGATTTATGTGCTATTGTGAATCTATGACCCTTAGTAAGTATGAAAGTACAAATCTTACATGATTGTAACAAGACTTATTAGAATTAGATTATTAATTTGATAACCTCACATGTTCTTTTTTACCAAAGATATTATAATTTATAGCGGATGTATCCAAACGTCTCCCTGGTCGCACAGGTCGAGGTAAGGCACCTGAACGATACTCGCCGTGATGTGTGTGTATCCAAACGCACTTTCGTTCACGCGCCTCGCGCCGACCAATAATAGCCGAGCCGGCGCGAATACTAGCCACTGATTTGTCTATTAGTTTGTTAGGTTGACAAATTGTAATCGTCGTCATACGATAAATATGGCGGCATTGTAATTCTGATTCTCGTGTCGTAATGTTGTGATTAGTTTGATTAAAGTTTATGCCAATAGCAAAGCCCTTTTTTACTAAAGCTGACTCACCCCGACTACATCTTGGCACCCAACGTGTGTTTCAGTGGTTTTTGTTATGTGGATAAAACTTTGTGGCAAAAAGTTCGTCAAGTGAAAACTTTACGTAGGTACTTGTGTTTTGCAAAATGCCGCGGACTCGCAAGTCGCTACCCGCCGACAGGGAATCAAATTCAGAAGAATCTGAACGATCCAACAATATAACGATGACACAAGATGTCCTTGCGNCCACTGATTTGGCTATTAGTTGGTTAGGTTGACAAATGGTACCTAATCGTCGTCATACGATAAATGTTGTGATTAGTTTGATTAAAGTTTATGCCAATAGCAAAGCCCTTTTTTTTACTAAAGCTGACTCACCCCGACTACAAATTTAGAATTGTTTTTTTTTTCAGTTTAGTTGTGATTTTGTTCATATTTTCATTAGACTTTAATTCTTAACAAAGTTGCCTACTTACTTCAAAACTGTTCGACGATAATTTTTCGTTCAAATACATAAGTAAATAGGAAAATATAAATCTTATCAGATGTAGGTATTATCATTTCATAACCACACGTCCTTATTTCATTTCCTTTTTGTTTGTCAAATACATTCGCCTAGCTCTATTACCTAATATTCGCATTCGCTTCGTTTCTTGCGAGTTCGAATGTAGTAAAATATGCGAATATTCGTGAATACGAATGCAAATATTCCTTACCTACATCACTACTTCTCTAGTAGGTAGGTACCTACCTCACGCTTGATATGTATGGAAAATTTCATTTAGAAAGCAGTAGCAGCCGAGATGTTTCGGGTTTTCTTGTTCATAGGGTGTAGAAATAACTAATACTTTATCTGCATATATGTTACGGGAAATAAAGATGGGACATTATTTTTCAAGATATTATAAACTTCTAGGTGTCGCCATAAACCCCAGGAAGTTTACGGTGGCGGAGCTCCAACGAATCACTCGACGTTACACATTGGAACTCGCCAAGAAAAACTATATTGGTAAGCAATATAACAGAATATGGCTACCTACATATATTTAGAGATCTGTTTCAAAATGGTTAGAAGCAACCCTTTTGGTGGGACTTCGTCTCACCGTCTTTCTTTCTTTGTCTTTCTATTTGTCTGTCCGTCTTTCACAGCCAATTTTCTCCGAAAGTACCTACTTACTGAACCTGTTGAAATTTGGTACACATGTGAACTTCTGTGATCCAAACTACGTTGTACTTAATTGAAGAATTTTGAGTACTTATGCATACACTCTTGGGGGACAAATTAGAATACTTAAGTATTTAAAAAAAAAGTTTTGTAAATTGTAGGTACTGTGTGGCATATCAAATGAAGGGCTTATTGCGAACGTTTGAAATAATTTTAAAATAAATGGTTTTGAAGTTGAATACGGAATAATTACACCCCCCCCCCCCCCTGTCTCCAAAAATACTGAGCCATAAATTGAGATTCCCTTTGAGAGAAATATAAGAAATATATTCCTTCCTATTTATTTTACATACTAGCTAAATACCGCTTGTTGTTATAGGTGCCGGCATCGATGTACCGGCTCCTGACTTCAACACATCCGGCAGAGAAATGTCGTGGGTCGTGGACACCTACATCAAAACCCTGGGTAAGAACACCAGCTACCAAAGTGGAGATGAGCCTCTGTAGGTACCTACTCAGTAACATGGCATGCAGCGTTGCGTAAAACAAAGTAGGTAAAGCAGAATAATTGAAAAAAACCTTAGTCAAAGTCAAAGTTAGAACGTTTATTCCAATTAGGCCAATAAAAGGCACTTTTGAACGTCAACATTACAGGTAAAAAAAAAGTAAAAAAATAAAGCGACTCTAATGTCCATTCACAAAGGTAGATTCTTATGGAGAAGAACGGACAAGAAACTACATAGTTAAGTACTCTTTTCAAATAAAAAAATTACAGTAAATGGTACTCACATATTTACAAATATTGAAAACAATTGATTTTACAGTGTGTGAATTATTTAATAGAAAAATAAAATTAAAAAACAAAATTAAAAAAATACACAAAAAAGTACATCTACATATATAGTTGAATACATTATGCCAATCGACCCCCATTCGGTCCGTTGTGCGTAGGTGTCCTGTCTAAGTTAGCCAGCCAAGCTCCGGCCTCCGCCCAGAAGCACTGAAGTTTCCTGGGAGCTTCACAGGCTTTGCGGAGAGACCTCACCGTTCCGAGGCCTCGCATTCCAGGATGACGTGGGCACTGTGGGCAGCCCCTGCAGATTGGGCTGTCCGTGGCGCCTATGTTAAAGAGATGTTTGTTAAGGGAGCAATGGCCCGTGATTGTCCCTATTTCTCGATATGAAGACATATGGTCGCTCATCCAAGGACCGACCTTGGCAACTGCTGCTTAACCTTGTAGATCTACTGTTATTATTAAGCCACGAGCCGCTCATAAATTTACTAAGCAACGATATAAACAATAATAATAACCTTTATTCAACAAAATATGAATAATGAGTACCTACCTACATACTTAATAATATATACTTAACTATACTTCTTAAGGTCCCATTAAAATAGATGGACAAATATTAACACAGCGCTCAGTACGTCTAACCAAAGATATCCTAGCAAAAAAAAACACTTATTAAAGTGATTTTATTTTGACCTAAAATAATAAATTGCCAAATTTTAATGTATTTACGTTAGCTGTCCGCATCAATAGACAGACAGTCCGCAACTCTGCACCGTATTACTCCGTTGCTCCACTCCGCTGCCTCGCTCCGCGTATCGCTACAGGCAGCCTTAGCCTCCCCTAAAGCTTGCCACAGAGTACGATCATGTGTCTTACTTCTTCACATAATGCCTGTTATTCTTTCATTGTTATCCTCCCACCTACGACACAACGCAAGCACCGATATAACTAGTTTTATGACTTGATACTTGGCAGGTTACCAGGACCTGAATGCAGCTGCGTGCGTGACTGGCAAGCCGATCAACGGCGGCGGCATCCACGGCAGGGTGGAGGCCACCGGCCGGGGCGTCTTCATGACCATCAACTACTTCATACACGACGACCACTTCATGAAGCAGATTGATGCGAACACTGGCTTCCAGGTAACCCTAGGTTTTATCGCACAGAGTCGGTTTTGGGGGTTGTTTCCCTCTCCTTATATATTATAAATTAAATTGTAAATTTGCAAGTTGTAACTACTATGGATCCACCAAACTTAAGTGCGCAAAAATAAAAAAATATTAAAATGAAATTTGTAATCTGTATTAGTTTTCCCGGAGAATAAAACCCACATGCCCGAACCAGAGTTATTTTTTCAGTCCGTAAGTCAGTTAATTCGAAACGTCTGTTGGTGGGGGGAGGGCCAGTGTGCACCCCACCCGGATCCGCGCCTTTAGGCCTTTACCAATCAGTTTGTTCATTGACTCGTCAGGGTAAGACGGCAATAATCCAAGGCTTCGGTAACGTGGGCAGCTGGGCCGCCGTCTACCTTCACAACGCGGGCGTCAAGATCATCGGAGTGTGTGAGTTTGAAGCCAACATAGGAAACCCTGAAGGTATAAATCCTATGGTGAGTATTATACACGTTGTTAACTTATTTCTGAAAAATTACCATAGCAAAAAGTGATTTTACCCATAATATAATGTATGGTTCACTCTACATACATCATCATCTTCTTCCTGCCTTTATCCCATATTACTTGGGGTCGGTGCAACACGTTTTTTTCCTCCATTCTGTCCTATGAACGCTAACATTGAACTAACTCACTTATCTAAACTAATCACACCATTCGTATTTTGGGTAATTTTACTTTTGTTTTTATTCTTGTTCAGAGCAGAATCCCATTTATCATTTAAACGATTCGATTGTGGAAGGTTAATATTTTTTTCATAAAATACCTACTTATATGTAAATGTGTAGGTATGTACAAAATGTACCTAAATGTCACCGGAAAATTGCAAACGCCGTAAGATTTTAAAATATCGCGTGATTCGTGAAAGACGCGAATTTATTGAAAACTTGGGACTTGGAAATTTGGGTGGGATTTATAGAATATAAAACGATTTTGTCATAATATATCGAGAAAGTGCCATTATAATCTAATAAAGATTGATTGATTACAATCTTACGAAGTCTGCAATTTTCTTGTGAATTAAATTAATATCATGTAGGTAGTCGGCTACTCTTGTCGAGTGAAATACTGTATCTACCTTTAATTCATTTGCCACCATTCATGTCGCTTATGGCACCAACCCTTAAAATTCGATAATAAAAACAGGTACCTATTATTGAAATTACACTTTTGCCAACCAGGATTTAATGAAATACATGGTATCGAATAAAAAGAGCGCCAAAGGATTTCCGGGAGCACAAGAGGCGGGGGATGACCTAATGTACCAGAAGTGTGACATTCTCGTCGTAGCAGCTAAGGAAAAAGTCATCAAATCCGACAATGCCGGTAAAATACAATGTAAAGTAAGTAGCTTTATTTTAACTTTAGGTATAATTTAAGTTAGTTATGTACTTAGTTCAAAAGTGGAAAATGTTACTGACATTAGAAAGTTTAAAACCATCGCAAAAAAAGGGTTTTTCTTACGACGATGGAAACAACTTCTGCGTGATGCTAAAGTTAATAGGAGAGACTGCATGGCGCCCTAACTTTCCGCCTGACACAGGAGCTCTCCGGGCATGGGTGCTAAGGAAAGTACCAGTGCCACATAGGCCGGGAGACTATGCCCGGTTGCCACCATTGCATCCTTTGCGACAACTGCCTCGAGGTTACTGAGCAGCACACCCTCGGGGAATGCGCATCCTGTGCATGCTGTGACAGTGCATCGCTGTGACCTTGCCGCTGGATAAGGGATTCGCTTTTAGCGGGATAACAAAATCAAATCAAAATCAAGTCATTTATTCAAATTAGGCTGAGTGGCAGCACTTTTTGAACGTCAAAGTTCTACTTAAAGACAGTCCCCCAAAACGCCCGCCCGTCACCTCACTTCCGGTCGTGCTCCATTCCATGATCGGAAGCGAGAGCGCGAGGGACGCCATCGCCATTTCTTTTGAGGAGGTAATAGTCGCAAAGAAGGTGGTGCGAGAGGCAACAACTTTCCTTCCCCTACCTAGAGTTTTTATGTGTCGAATTAACGTGTTTAACGACATTATTGTCGGTGGTGTAATGGAGGTATGTGGAACACGGTGTAAAGTCCAGCAACCCTCCATTGAAAAGGAGGATCCTTCAACCAGACGGGTTGTCTGACGACACGATTGGCGCAGTGGTTGAGCGACTGACTGCTGCGGCGCGTGTCGCGGGTTCGATTCCCGCACGGAACAAATATTTGTATGGCCTACAGATAGTTATTCCGGGTCTGGCTGTTTGTGTATGTGAATTTGTATGATTGTAAACGCACCCACGATACAGGAGAAATTCTTAGAGTGGGGCAACGTTTTTATAAAAAATAAATAAATAATAAAATAATAACTGCACAAAGGTTGATATTTGAGCTGTTGGACTATGTTCAAATCTCACGGAAAACTTTGATACCGCGATGGACGATTTGTTGTGTTGTCTTCAGTTCGTATGTGGCGGCATATATGCCACTAGTTTTATGAGAAAACAAATTAGAAGGCACGTTCTTTGGCCCCTTCACAAAACTACTGAATACTTACTCCGCTTAATTGATAGCAATTAAGCGTAGTAGTATTCAGTAGTTTTGTTTGTTGTGCACCAGCTACATGTTTCTACAGATATTAGCGGAGGGCGCCAACGGGCCCACGGTGCCATCCGCCGACGCCATGTTACTGAAGAATAAGATACTGGTAATCCCTGACCTGCTGTGCAACGCCGGCGGCGTCACCGTGTCCTACTTCGAGTTCCTCAAGAATCTCAACCACGTCAGCTTCGGAAAACTCAGCATTAAATTCTGGAGAGATTCGAACACAGCACTCTTGGGTTATTAATATTATTTACTAGGATTTTTTCATCATCCTCATTTCAGCGGAGGGGCGTCCACAAGTGGATAAAGCGCTAAAGTGACCACTTTCTTACTTGCTAATAATGCCATTGTTGAATTTGTTGTAGGTACAGTTAGCGACAATATTCGATGAGCAAGTACAAAGTAGGTACTAAAAGTCGTCAACATCTAAAACATCAATAGTCACTGAATAGCTTTGCCCACAAAATGCGGTGAAACATGCGCGTTGTTTTACATTGTACTAGCTCATTGAATTTTGTCACCGACTATACTCTTTTACTTTATTTATTTCTTCTTTCTTTACCTACCTATTCTTAAAACGAAAATTTCATTTCGAGTAGGTATTTTAATAATTCAGGATACATGTGAGATGACCGATTCCGACCGCGCAATACATGATGCCAACAACGAAGAAAACAAACTACTGAACTTCAGTTGTACCATTCTTACTTACCCATGCTTCACGTTCATACATCTCGATCATGCCTGCTCCAACTTGACTGATATGGTTTATTTGTGTACCTTTTAGATTCGGTGCAGAAATCGCTGAAGAATGCGAACGTGGACGCGAAGGTGACGCCCACGAAAGAGTTCGCGTCGATGATGTCAGGTGCCAGCGAGAAGCACATTGTCGGTACCGGCCTCGAGTTCTCCATGATCAACGCCTGTGGTGTATGTATTTGAACATAACTTCTTGTCTGTCCAACTATTCAACATTTACGTCTATTATATTTTACCTTTACGGTATCTACCAATATAGGTCAATAATAAGTCAATTGCCGCATATTTTGACAAATTGACTGTGACCGATTTGGTCAAAACTGGCCTAAAAACTTTTTCCCTCTTTGCTGAGATTAAAAAAAAACGCTCACCTCTGCTAGGAATTGCAAAAAACTTGGGAAGGTAAGGTGCAGACGCCAGCACATCAAGCTAGCCGAAATTATCAAATTTTCCTCATCAACCTTGAACCTAATGTTTCAGCGATAAAGTTAAAATCTATTAGTCTATACTTCGTTAGATAAAAGAAAGAACTGCTTCTGTGAAATAGCTATACGAGAGATGACACAATAAGATTCAATTTTCGAGTAGGTAAGTGTGTGGAAAATAAAATTGCAAGCAGGAAACCGCCTAACAGAAAACGTTATAAAAGATTTCGGTCCCTAAATGTGCCGCCCCTAAAATCAACCTCCGTAGGCCTACTCGGCGGAGCCTACTCAGCCTGCTGTTAAATCCGCCACTGCTAAAGTAACAAAACAACAAAAAAAAAATATTTTCCTGTGAAGCTGTGATAAAAAAAAAATACTGTTCCGTCCACAACAGAAGGTTTTGTATTTCAGAACGTGGCGGCAGCGGCTAAGACCCACAACCTGGGCATCGACCTGCGAACAGCCGCCTACATCACGTCCATCGAGAAGATATTCGTCACGTACGACGAACACGGCTTAGCGATCTAGCAACAGCTGAAGCCATACTTCACATACAATTCAGACCAGACTAATCTTATTGGTCACAATAAGATTAGCATTAAAATATCGAGGAATGGGGAAAAACAGTGAAGTTTAACCCTGTTACCTGCGTGCGTGTGTACGCCGAACAAGCATACTAGTAGCTGACGTCAAGCAACACTCATTAAAAAAAGGAGATTGATGGTCCTTGTCGTATAGCACAGGTATATGACATGTAATGTCCGACCGAACCTTTGGCTTCGGCCTAAATTAACCGAAGTTTTGGAGGCCAAATATCTAACCTCAACGACGGAGCCGCGCTGCGCGCTGCGCGGGGCTCCTATTTCTGATTGCAGGGTTTAAAGTAACCTAAACTGAATGGTATGACGGTGGTCATTTATTTACAAAGCGCTTCATTAGGTATCGATCACATAATAGCTTTTCATCAGGTTGAGATTGTGGTCAAAGGCGGGCCTATAATGGGAGTCTAAGTGCTGATTATAGAGTCCCACACACATATGCACATGAAGTTCAGACACCTCTTAGCTTTTTCTCGATTATAGGTACATAAGGCGTCAGCTTTTAGTGTAGCCGAATGCAGCTGAATACCGCCAGTACTTTACGGAAAAGGAAAGACAAGAAAGAAATAATTTTGATATGTACATACTGA
Source organism: Mamestra configurata (assembly GCA_002192655.3). Classification (NCBI taxonomy): domain Eukaryota; kingdom Metazoa; phylum Arthropoda; class Insecta; order Lepidoptera; family Noctuidae; genus Mamestra; species Mamestra configurata. Next base: position 237,085 of record NDFZ01005049.1, read on the forward strand.
TGGAATAAAAATAAGGCGACTTATATGTCGGTCCCCGAAATTGCCGCTGCCGCACACTTGAGCCTGCTGGTAAATCCGCCACAGCCAAAGTGACATAAAATAGACAGAAAACCAAGTGATAAAAATCTCTTGGTCTTTGACGAAAAAAAAAAAATACAATAACAGTTCCGTTCGTAACAGAAAGCTTTGTGTTTCAGAACGTGGCGGCAGCAGCTAAGACCCACAACCTGGGCATCGACCTGCGAACAGCCGCCTACATCACGTCCATCGAGAAGATATTCGTCACGTACGACGAACACGGCTTAGCGTTCTAGCAACAGTTAAGGTGTAACTTCAGTTAGAATTGAAACCACCGTGACCCAGTAAGATTAGCTTTATACTTAGCACTAAAAATAGCAAGGAATGGGGAAAAAGAAGTGTAGTTTAGCTCTGTCAGCAAAAGTCACGCACTACTCCAAAGCAGACTGATGGTGCTATACCTAGTCGTATTGCGCAGCAATTACAAAATACATTTGTAGTGTCCTTCGGCCAAAATGGACCAAAGTTATGGCCGAGGTCGAAGGTTCCTAGCAAGCTCCGAAATTGAACGAACTGCCCTTCGGCCTAAATGGACCAAAGTTATGGCCGAGGCCGAAGGTTCTTAGCAAGCTCCGAAATTGGACAAACTATTACGAAATGGCGACAGGGGGAAGCGATATTTATTCAGTTTTAGCCAATCTAGGGCTTCGATCAAACTTTATCTTGTTCAGTTATTATTATTAGTCCAGTGATTTAGTTATTACTGGACAAGATAAAGTTGTCAGGTTTATCATGAACACCGTGTTATGTATAGCTGGCAATAGATATGTACCTGTATTCCATGTAAACATATTTTTGGAAACGGCTCTTTGTCCTATTGCCATGTTATCATAATATTAAGTACCTAACAGGCTCCTAAAGGCCTCCATAGTACTTAATCGCACCATATTGAACAAACATACACTAAAAAAAAATGCAGTAAAATCTCTTAAACAAGACTAAAATAACTGCATTTTAAACGTTAGTGAAGCAACTATATGGAGTATGGAAATAATAATAAAATAGAAAGTGCCACGCTACAAAATAAGTTTTGTAGTTTTAAAACGACGAGCCCTAACTGACTTGCTGTTAATAACTTCACGAGTAATTTGGCCTAATTCGAGCAATTTTGACTTTTTCAATGGCATGCAAATTACCCGCTCTGGGTTTAAAAGCATAATGCCAATCGTAGATTTGGATTTACATGAAATAGACAAGAGCAGTGTATAAAATTTCCGATGTGATATATCGGAGGATGCTTGCTTATAAAACATTAATTTATCGATAGGAAATCATAAGCAAGTTATAAATTAAGCTATGCTAATGACTCGTAGGGTAGGATAAAAATTACACCATTAATTTTATTAGCTGGCCTACCTGATAAGACGGGGAGCTGTCATTTTTAGAATATAGGTATCCCTTCTGTTCTTGGATTTATTACGAAAAATAGGATTATAGCATCTACTATACGTCTTATTGTGAGGGAAAAGTCAGCTTCTATATCTTGTTATGGGAAATACAAACACCACTATATCACGAATCAGTGTGCAAGGTTACGCGGGCGAATTCGTTCTATCTCTGTGCACACTCTTGACGTAGGTACCTCAATAACTGTAAAGTGTAATACTATGACTATGGGTTAATGTGACTTTTACGAACACTCAAGATTTCTCGATACCATATTAATTATATTTACTACAATATCACGAATCAGTGTGCAAGGTTGCGCGGGCGTATTTGTTCTATCTCTGTGCACACTCTTAACGTAGGTACCTCAAATAACTATTAACTGTAAAATGTAATACTATGACTATGGGTTATTGTGACTTTAACGAACACTCAAGATTCCTCGATACCATTTTAATAATACTATTGTTTTAATAGTATAATCAATCGCATGTTAATAGCACTATCACGATGATTGTGATGTTCAGAACTGAAAATGTTTACCTACCCATAGTCTATTTGTTAAGTTTTTATTTTGTTGAATAAAACATTTACAAACTTTAAGTTGTATTTTATTTGAAAATATATTAAAATATTACACATTTATACACATTGGTTAGTTAAGGAAATAATTAGTGTTAGATGTGGAATGACTACATTTGCTAACATTCAGACTGGGAGGCTGAATGTTATCCCAGTCTCACCGCAGACGAGGAAGCGATTAGCTATCGACTATTTTCTCGCTGAGGTAATGGACACAAGATATAGACCCCTTTGAGTAAGAGACACGTACTTATATAATCGGCTGTACACTCTGCCGGCGAGAACTAACCGTAACCACTAGTTTGCAGCGACAAGAAAGTATTATCTTGTCGCTGCTCAGCGATATTCGCTCAGCGATGCTCGCTTGGCGGTCAGAACTCACGCCAAGAGACCAGCTAGCGGTCATGTCTACCTATAGTGCGTATCTGAGTACACATTGTGAATTCAGCGCTTCGTAGTGCTTCTTGTTCGCTGCTTGCTGCTCGGCAACTCGTATCTAGTTTCTAGCTTTGCTATCTTCTCGCTGATCGTCGGCGGTAAGACAAGTGCCGTGCTCTACACACCATAAATACGTCGGTTACTTTGTTGTAAACTGTTTGACATCATTGTATGTTGAAAAACGTTGGCGGCGAGACGAGATGTGCAACTTGTGCCCGGCTTTTATCATCGGTCGTCTATCTGTCCGTTAAAGCTTTTAGTCATAACAATGCAATTGTGGTGGTTAGCAGACAGGTAAACGACCGATAAAAACCTCAGAAACCGGGCATGGATAACTTAATATCGCAAAAGAACAATAGGGAGCGTGCAGGAACTATTAATGGCAGCATATTTCCACTGGAGTGGGAGGATCCTCCGACCCGACGGTTATTGTGTCTGGTGGACAACTGCCCGATAGTTGATATTCGAACTTTGTATATGTACAAATCGCACGGAGAACTTTGCTTGCGCGATGCAGGGTTTCGTTGTTAGTTCGTCGTAGATGGTACAGGTATATGTATATGCGTTTATTTTTGTTGCCTAGTACGGCAACCGCATACAACAGTCCGAATATCAACTATCGGGTAGTTGCCTACCAGACAACAACCGTCTGGTCGGAGGATCCTTCCCTTTTCGGTGGAGGTACGCGGGACTTTACTCTCTGTACCGCATACCTCTATACTGGTGACCCTCGTGAACGTCAGTGCAGCCTTCGTTTTGCTTCTTTGTTTTTCATGTGGCGGCATTGATGCCGCTACAGAAGTATTCAGTATTTTAATTCTATGATAAAGTTTTGAATGTATAACACTAAACGGCACAGTTTACGCCGTGCATGTTCCCCTTAAGAGAGCGTGTAGGAGCTATAGGTGGCAGCACAGAATGTCCATGACAAGTATTTATAACGTAAAAGTTTCGAATTTGTGCCACAAGATGTCACTGACCACGCCCGGTACGTTCCGCTAATAGGAGCGTGCAGGAACATGTGCTACGCTAGGTGGCACTTTCTATAACGTGCACGATCCCTATACGTGGCTGTACAGATGCATCAATGTCAACTAGTTAAGGAAAAAAAACGAATTTTCGCCACTAGATGGCACAGTGTTAGCAGTGCACGTTCCCTGCGCGTACTCAAGTCGCTAACATGCCGCCGCCTAGTCGGCGGGCACATGCGCGAGAGCATGTTGCCGACATGATTCTTTTAATTTAAGGTCGCCGGGCTGTGTCGATATTCGGCGGCATTGGTGTGTAGAGCGTTTTAAACTGAAAAAATGACTTAGTCGCCTCCCAGGGCCCAAGGGCACTTATAAAAATATAGAACACTGCACTAAATAAAATATCCTTTCTGTGAAAGTCTCTAAAAAGTCTTTTTCAAATGGTTCAGTGGTTACAAATTGTTACATGAGGATACATTTGAATGCTTACACATTAACGAATGCTCACGCTTCAAACATCATTTTTCAACACGAGGAAAACATCCCGAAAGGCCTTGAGCGGGTACCAAACGAACCTATCGAACAGATTTTTCAAGACGATCACAAAACTGATATAACATTGAGATATTTAGGTCCTAGCATGTTCCCGGTTCTGCTTGAACCACGCCACAGTGTCATGTATTGCGGTTTCGAAAGGCGTAAATTTGAAGTCCTTGTGCAGCGTCCTGAGTTTACTGTTTGAAGCAGTCTTCTTGTGTTGGCCGTCTGCCTTCGTGGTGTCGTACACTATCTCTCCGGGGAATCCGTGGGCCTTCTTTATCATCTCCGCTACTGTACTTATCGTTACTTCGTCTTCTTCGTCAACTGTAATGAGAAGGGTAGGGGAATATTAGGGGTATGTTTGGCTGAAAATACTTATCTACCTATCTGTAAAGGCGATATATTTTCTTTTTATTTTTTTTTATTTAATATGGGTTTGCTCTTGACCCTAGTCTAGGTCATAGATGACAGAGACAAAGTCGACGATGGAGCGAGCTTACCCAGAAGAAGCCTGTTCACTCTAATTTTGAAGAGATTAGGGTCGTATGCGTTCGGAAACACAGACGCAGGCAGAGAGTTCCACTCCTTTGCTGTGCGCATTATAAATGCCCGTTTTCAGTCACACTTAGCGAACCCTAAATAGAATCGCGCTGCTTTGTTTTTCTACGCTCGGCTTAGTATTGTGAGTTGAAAATCTAACAGAGCAATAATATTTAGAAATTTATTTAAGTGTTTACTGTTTTTTTGTAACCGTGATGAGCCCACTCGTGTCTCCGATCTCTCCTGATGGATATCGAGGGTGATACAGAAGAACTGGCATAAAGCTCAACAGGTCGCGTATAGTATTTCGCACGTACCTATAAGTAAGGCGTACTCTGCAGGGTGCCTCCACTTTTGATATGTGCACGGCCAAAATATGGAACCCTCTGCCAGCAACAGCATTAATTCCTGCCACATATCACCCATTAGACTTCTAAGCAAGAGGTATCTTCTGGTTAGACCTCATCTATCGCTTTCAGGCGAGATCGAGATCAAGAGCGAGCTTTATCTTTATATGTATACAAATTTTCTGTATGTGTGTATGTCACTGAACTCCTCCCTAACGGCTTGCCGCTGCCATCACCGTGAGTGACTCACCTGACAGTATGATGGGCTCCACGCTCTCGTAGCTCCGCAGCACCCATATGAACAGGCGCGCCAGGTCCAGCGAGTATATGAACTGACGCAACGGCTTGCCGCTGCCATCACCGTGAGTGACTCACCTGACAGTATGATGGACTCCACGATCTCGTAGCTCCGCAGCACCCATATGAACAGGCGCGCCAGGTCCAGCGAGTATATGAACTGACGCAACGGCTTGCCGCTGCCATCACCGTGAGGGACTCACCTGACAGTATGATGGGCTCCACGCTCTCGTAGCTCCGCAGCACCCATATGAACCAGGCGCGCCGGGCATCCGAGCGAAGGTAGTATGAACTGACGCAACGGCTTGCCGCTGCCATCACCGTGAGGGACTCACCTGACAGTATGATGGGCTCCACGCTCTCGTAGCTCCGCAGCACCCATATGAACCAGGCGCGCCGGGCATCCGAGCGAAGGTAGTATGAACTGACGCAACGGCTTGCCGCTGCCATCACCGTGAGGGACTCACCTGACAGTATGATGGGCTCCACGCTCTCGTAGCTCCGCAGCACCCATATGAACCAGGCGCGCCGGGCATCCGAGCGAAGGTAGTATGAACTGACGCAACGGCTTGCCGCTGCCATCACCGTGAGGGACTCACCTGACAGTATGATGGGCTCCACGCTCTCGTAGCTCCGCAGCACCCATATGAACCAGGCGCGCCGGGCATCCGAGCGAAGGTAGTATGAACTGACGCAACGGCTTGCCGCTGCCATCACCGTGAGGGACTCACCTGACAGTATGATGGGCTCCACGCTCTCGTAGCTCCGCAGCACCCATATGAACCAGGCGCGCCGGGCATCCGAGCGAAGGTAGTATGAACTGACGCAACGGCTTGCCGCTGCCATCACCGTGAGGGACTCACCTGACAGTATGATGGGCTCCACGCTCTCGTAGCTCCGCAGCACCCATATGAACCAGGCGCGCCGGGCATCCGAGCGAAGGTAGTATGAACTGACGCAACGGCTTGCCGCTGCCATCACCGTGAGGGACTCACCTGACAGTATGATGGGCTCCACGCTCTCGTAGCTCCGCAGCACCCATATGAACCAGGCGCGCCGGGCATCCGAGCGAAGGTAGTATGAACTGACGCAACGGCTTGCCGCTGCCATCACCGTGAGGGACTCACCTGACAGTATGATGGGCTCCACGCTCTCGTAGCTCCGCAGCACCCATATGAACCAGGCGCGCCGGGCATCCGAGCGAAGGTAGTATGAACTGACGCAACGGCTTGCCGCTGCCATCACCGTGAGGGACTCACCTGACAGTATGATGGGCTCCACGCTCTCGTAGCTCCGCAGCACCCATATGAACAGGCGCGCCAGGTCCAGCGAGTATATGAACTGACGCAACGGCTTGCCGCTGCCCATCACCGTGAATGTTTGTTCGCCTGCAATCAATTATTACAAACGAGTTATAGTGGTACCACACGTGTATCGTGTGGTCACTCCATATAATCAAGAGGGAATGACAGCTCACACCGTGATCACGTGACATCTTGATTGCATGAAATGACAGCTCACCTCGTGATCACTTCACCCAAGCCTTCACTTCGACATGTACACAAAATCGACCGGCAGTACACACCGAGATGCGACGCGACGATACTTGAAAAGGTTGGCACAAAACGCATTGTAGTCAGTGTAATCCAGTCTTACCAAGGAATACCGTGCCATCCAGTTCCTGAGTTATGAAGGTGAATGATATCAAGTAACGATACTTGATATCATTTACCTTCATAACTCAGGAACTATTGGTAAATACGAATTTACCTATGAAGCCGCCATAGTAATAAAATCGGTTACCTTTCTGCATAGCATCATCCATCCTCCTGATAAGCGCCGGGATGACGTGGCTGGACTCCAGGTTGAAGTTGTCGTGGGGGCCGAACACGTTGCACGGGATCACCGACGTGAACATGCAGCCGTGCATCTCGTGGTAGCCTCTGAGAAAGGAAAAAAACATTAAAACTGTTTTACTGTGTTGTAATTAACTGTCAAATTAGAATTTGGAGGAGTCTGTTACCGGTTGCCTAGCAATCGGACGGTATTAACTAATTAGACAACAAAATCCACATTAACTCCGCTTTTGTAGTGTTTTTTATTAGTGCATAATTTCAAAAAAATCACTAGCGAAAGGTATACAGTACATGAAAATAGATCGTATCTCAGTCGAATCTGTCAAAAAAACCTTAAATTCCATACGTTTTTGACGGATTGTGACAGATGCGCATGCGAGCGTTGCTTAAAAGTTTGTAGAATTGGCCGTTTGATTGCATCCTAAGCTGAAAGAGAGACGATCACGGTCCATACAAAATTACCCCCCGCCCTACAGTAAAGAGAAATAATTTAAAAAAAATAAGTTTTAAAGGGTGAACGAATTTTATAGCACATTTTTTATGTTAGATTAAAGGATGTCCTTCGGAAGTATGCCATAGTTATCTACTCTTTGCTTGTAAGATGTGATGCAATTTTGGTCCTTCTTCTTTAGAAAAATATTATAGGGTAGAAGTCATAATAAAATTAACTATCCGCCATATCGAAATTGTAAATGTAAACGAGGAGATAGTATTTATTGATAAGTGATAAGGATTCATATAATACCTGTTTAGTACATCAATCATCCTCTTAGCATAGCTGTAGCCATAGTTGGATGTGTGTGGAGGGCCGTTGTGGACCTGAAATGCGAGAAATTAGAGGTCTGTAGTATATAGGACCGCCACTGACACAGCGATTGGCGTGGCCACCTTAAGGTCCGTCCATTAATCACGTGATGTGTTTTTAGCATTTTTAAAGGCTAACCTGGCTAAAAACACATGATTTTATGGGGTAAAATCATGTGTTTTTTAGTACCTACAAGGAACATTAAAATTTTTAGAATATTATCTTTAAATACAGGTATAAAGTATAAACTAATTTTATTCTGAAATTAAGGACCATGATAAAATGTCTAGACAGATAGGTTGCAGGTTGTTCTTGACGTAAAAATAAATACACGTGATATCTTACAACACCCCCCCCCCCCCCC
>NDFZ01005049.1:245720-274897 GCA_002192655.3 Mamestra configurata
CAACCCCCCCCCCCCCCCTTGTGATATTTCGTGATTTTCGCCAAAACCCGTCCCCCCTTTCGAGCCTCACGTGATTAATGGACGGCCCCTTACTGGGCTCACATCATTTAATGAAAATGCGCATTAACCATCGGCTACAAAGAAGTTATATGTGCTAGCGAAATGCCGTATATGATATGAGTATTGATATCCCTAGAGAATTACAGATATAAGCGGATTACGAGGTCAACGACCGCCGGTAGTATAGTTACTTGAATTTATGAGATTACTACAAAATAAACTGGCTGTGAAGGTTCACCTGCTAATATAATTTAACTTGATAGAATTGCAGCAGTTTGCCGCTAACTTTTGAAGTGTTTCATTTTTAAATAGCTACAAAGGCTTTTCCCCGTTAAGACTGCGCAGTTAGATTCTACGAGTACATCAAGCGAAAAAATAAGAGCTCTGCTGTTTATTTGGGACTAGCACAAGACAAACAAGACAGTAAAATAAAATTAATAACTAAACAGTAATATAATGTTACAAACATGGATATTTATACTATAAAATTTATTTTATTTATAAAATAAGGTACACCAACGACATATTTACAATATTAACAAAAGATAGGAAATTATAAGTAAGTATTAAATACTGTGTAAATACATCACTTATATGTATGCACAACATTCTCTATGAAAGATTAACAATTCATTAGTACATTTGAAACAAAATAAAATATATATGTAATATCAAAGCCAAGTCTATACAACATAAGTACTTATTTCGTGATGTAATTAGTGGCACGACGAGAAATTCGCGATGTGGCCGTTTAAAAAAGCCACAACGCGTTGTGAGTTGCTTTTTTGGTCTTGGCATAACGTATACAATAACAGAAACAGCCTTTAAATTAGAATTATGCCCAAATATTCCTATGCCTCTTGTTTCCCTAAGAGCTTTAGCTTTCAAATATTCACGATATGACCACAACATTGTAAATTAAATGCATTAACATTAAATATCATGTTCCAAACATTTTGTTTTGAAACAATAAAAAATCTGGCCAAGTGCAAGTAGGACACACAAAGGGTTCCGTACCATAAGCACAAAAAACATGGTTCTTGTATGAGGGCCCCCCTTTATTTTTAATTATATTTATTTTTATTATTTATGTTATAGCGGCAACAGAAATACATCATCTGTGAAGATTTCAATTGTCTAGCTATCACGGTTCATGAGATACAGCCTGGACTGGAAGACAGACGGACAGTGGAGTCTTAGTAATAGGGTCCTATTTTGACCTGTATGGAACCCTAAAAAGAAGGTGGCTATTAATATGATGAGTTTTTTAATGATCTATTTCTTACCAAAGACAGTTTATTTGCACTTACCATAGTCTCATCTATTGGATATGTGGTTTTGTCGGGAAATATACATGTAGAGAGACAGGATACTACTTTCTTCACATTATTTTTTTGGCTGGCGCTCAGCACATTATCATTAATCGCCATATTCTCCCTCTGCAACATATAAATGTCACCATTTTTATGATCTTCCTCATGTTTCATGCTATTCACTTGGGAGATGTTCAAAATAATGGTATTCAGTTCAATCCAGTTAAAGGTTAGGCAGATGATGGTTTTAGAGATATTTTAATTAACCCTATTTCCTGTGACTCCGCTCTTTCCAAAGAGGAACCATGCACTATTCAAGAATTTAAGTAATTGGATTAGTAGTTCCCAAGATTTCCCATTACAAACATAGGTATAAAGAAACAAACAATTTTAACTTCTGTACTACTCATCTACTAACGAAACATTGGTCTACATTTGAATTATAAAGGAACTTCACAATAACTCTTTCTGAAATAACTATTCCTAACAAAAATCTACAAGTCTTCAGTGGTTTTACTTGACATAGCCAAACGCACATCATAATCCCAGCTCATAACTATCCCACTGATGAGCAAAGTTTCTTGTCTCATACTGTTGGAGTGCCTGATCATCACAGCATGGCAGCAACTCACTTGATGAGCAATTTACCACTAATTGTTAATGTACATATCTTTTTTGTTAAAACATGACTTGCTGTACTTAACCCATGTAGTCAACACCAAATATAGTTATTATTTCTTGCACTGAGCATCCTGCAGTCATTCATTCAGCAAATCCCTTATACTCCAGTACACATACAAATAAAAAAGTCAACAGCATTGGTCACCATGCCTGCTTCAGACAGTTTGGGGATTTCAGACCCATGTCAATTGAAAGTCTAAGATTAAAATTTACTACTAACTATGTTAAAATTAACCAACATACTTTTAAGACAAAACCAACTAATGGAAAATGGTTGTAACTCACAAAAAACACTTAATTAATATCTTATCAAAATCTTAACCACTTATGTTAAGTTTGGTTGATAATAATTATCTCTATTTAACCAGGAAACTAGTGTTTGTACTTACAAAGAAGTCTAAGTTGTGTGCCATGTTATGGAAGAGTCCTCCAACCATGGCCGCTAAATGTATTACATATGTGGGCCGATGTCGCTCAAACAAAGCATCTGTTTGAGCCTTATCTCTGGAAGGAATAACAATATTGTATTGTGCTACAAATTTTAACTTTCAGTTTTTATCAGTTGCAGAGGCTCTAATTAAAATAATATGTAAACAATGTGAACCTCATTTACTTTTCATTATGAATGTGTTTTTTAAATAAAACTGATATAATCATACCAGCTTTATTATTCCCCAATGCTGGACAAAGGGACAGACAGTTATCTCATACACAGAAGCATGATGACTATGCTTGATCAAGGTGGGTCGGCCATTGCAGAATTAATTAACTTACTATGTGTCTAGGTTTCATCACAATTCTATCCTTCAACTAATTCTGTGATAGTAAAATATGTATTAATAACAGTTATGTAAGGCATTGCTAGCTGCAGGTTTGTGCTCATTAAGATAGTTGGTACTTAGTTAGGTACAGTATCTATATGGTGCCGATGAGAAACACAAAACACATATTACTGTTTATTTATAATAGTATGTTACACATTCTATCTTTAGGAGGATTGACAAGACTGTAATGGAAAAACTCCATGGGAAGTTTATATTCCTCTGATGAACAAGCTGTGTTACACCAACACGTTATATACTATCGGTACCAGCCGGCGATTAGCTTTACGTATGCACCTGGTACACCTTCAGTCCCAGAGTCCCTGACTTTCTTATAACGTTGCATGTACGTACCTAAGATCTCCATCTTTAGAGCCACAGAGTATCCACGTTTCATCTTCATTACTACCATCTTTCTGCAACTTTTCTTCATCGATTATCGTTTTTATCGCTTGGCCAACAAGGCCGGAACCTCCAGTCACCAATATCACACGTTTTTCGTTACTCATCTGAAATCATTTGTAAACAGGAACTTAATAATTTTCCTAATTTAGTGTCGAAAAGTTGTTTTTTTATCTATATCAGTTTTAAAAAAATATCAGACATGCTTACTTTTTGATAAATAAATGAATTGATGGGAAAATTGGGAATATGTGGCACAATTTTCAAAATATGTTTTGTTTTTGACTTTGACGGCTCTACCTTCCTCCAGCGGCGACGTATGTCAAGTAAGTTGAAGTAAGTCAAGTTGACAGTTGTCCAAAAGTGAATTACATTATTCGAATCATTTGATTGTAGCAGGGACTGAATACCGATATTATTTGGATAACCGATACTAAAATATCGCTATAAATACCGCTACTTACAATCGATATAATACCGATATTATTAAATTTTCTTGCGTTTTTGCGATTTGCAGGTCAGTGTCAAGTTGTATCTTGATCAAAATATGATTCGCGACTGTAATAAATATGTATTTACTTAGGAATCATCAATAAAGATTCTGTGACGTCACATTGTAGCCTGATATCGGTACTGAGTATTGATATAATTATCGATATTTTATATCGATACTCAAATTACTGACATAAAATACCAGTATTTATCCCAGATATCGGTACTGTTATCGGTATTTTCTTAAAAATATCGGTATTCTTCGAGTATCGATATCGGTCCCTGGATTGTAGTAGTCATTCAAATTATTCGAATTACCTTATAATTCATCCGAATTTGAAAAAAAAAGCGAGAAGATAATAATAATGTATTGCGTCGTATCATGTCTTCCGATTCAAATTTCATTATTACTAGTTTATATATTCGTATATCCGTAACCTCATCTAAAAGTAAACTCAATACGCTGAGAAATAATACCCAATTTCGTGTGGCAAATTGAATCATTAAATCATAACTAGTTTGTATTCGAATATTCGTAATTATTGATATTATTATAGCTGTGTTGTGACAAATTTGACAAAATTTTCGAAACTTTCTTCGAAGCAACTCAAAAATTAGTGATTTCTATCAAGTAAAAGTAATCTTTAGAGTACGAGAGAAAAGCTCAATTTTGTATGGCAAAGTGAATAAACTAGCAGTTTTATTCGAATTTAAGAACTAGCTTACTAGGTACTTGTTTTTGTATTCGAATGTTAACCATTCGATCATTGGAATTAGTAACAATTGCCCATTTCTGAGTCAAATGAATTATGCATGTCCACAGAATATAAATACACCCTACCGCATGTTTATGGTTAATAACAATGTTTTTATTCTCAAGAAATCTCTCTTTCGTAGAGTTAGTTTGGTCACTTTATATGGATTCATTTTAAGGAACGAGCGGTAAATATTTGTCAGGATGCAGCACAAAACGTGAAGCACAGCAATGAAAATTACAATATGCTTTTTTACAATTATCAATAATACAAACAAGACAAGTGTTTATTTGCACTACGAATGTTGTGTTGGAGTGGGTTGTCGGTTAAATGCAACAATAAGACGGTTTTTTTCGTTGCAAAGACATCAGTTGTTCAATTCGTTCGTAGATGTTCAATTTCTCAGTAATTAAATTACATTTAACAGGATGTTAATCTGTGCAACATCTTTACTGCTTTGACATATTTACTGAAAAAATACTTTGACCATAGTTCATGAGATCTTTAATTTCAAATTTCTCGCCAACGTGGCTACCATTATATGAGAACTTTAATTTCAATTATGACGGCAACGTGGAACACGTGTCTTGTAAGTTCTCAAAACCCCAAAAATAACAACGACATATTTTAATTAATTTTTTAACGAAAGGTTTCAAGGGGATTCCAAATTCAAAAATGTCGATGACTCACATAAGCAATTTACAGCATAGCAGCACTTATTAAAAACAAAAGTGATCTTGTCTATGCGGAAATACTGGATAACGATTGGCCAGTCGATTCTCTACGAACATTCGTTCTCGCTCCGAAAACGCCAAATACGCTTTCAAACCAAAATGGAGGATTTGTCGGTCGAGGTGTACGGTGATAATGGTGCTTATTATAAGGTTTGTAAATTGTGAAGTACGTTAAAATTCCACACAAGAAGTATTATTATGATTAGTGCAATGTTTATTCAATTATTTCCTATGATCAATACCTAGGTAATTCTTATACTTACAAAAATATTTTTCCGGGAAGATCATCACGGCTGGAATGGACGCCATGTCCGCCTGTCAGGGCGTGATTTTTCCATGTGTTGTAATAATTGTGCTGCATTCTGAAATTTAAACGGCAATTTAGGTGTTATGAAATTGGAACGACACGCGACGCATTTTTATATTTGCGCATATACACATAAATGACCTAGATATCTTATTTCTAGCGCATCACGAAGTTGGTGTACAGTCGGAATGTTCTAAAAATCTCTTTATTTTTAGGCCATTGTCACCGACGTGCTCGACAACGAGGTTCTCGTAGCCTTTGAAAATGAGTAAGTATGAAAGTTTATGAATGCAAGTAAATTTATAATAAAAAGTGCGGGTATTTTTATTTACATTAATATTTTGCTTTGTAGCTGGCAGCCGGAGTCGAAATTCCCGTTCTCGCAAGTGTTCTTACCACCGAAAGACACCGGCAAACACACAGAGTTCGTGGAAAACCAAGAGGTGGAGGTATACGCGAGGTCCAATGAGAAGGAAGCATGTGGGTGGTGGACAGCAAACATCAAGGTATTGAATTACATATTTACCACATCTTATGTGCAACACTCAATTATTTTCCACAATATTTTTATCCACTTGCCCTCAAGTGTGATTTATAATAACAGGTACCTATGTCAAGAGGTTTATTATATTATGCATATCTGCAAAAATGCACATTATAAAATAATTGCTGCAAAATAATGCATTTGACTTTCACCTAAAATGCAAGTAATTTAGTAGATGCATCATATAACCATAAACCATTCAGATTTTTTCTTTATTACTTCTTGTGCATTTTGAATAGAAAAGTACCATCATATTAAATTTATAAACTACATTGTGTGATACACTATTGTGTGTCAACCTGAACCTGGGTAAATTATGTTAACCTGGATGTTTAGAAAACAGATTTTTTGCAATTCAATATTCTTCTAAAAAATATCAATCTCTGATGTTTATTTGACATCTCCTGTTTTCTATGATAGCAAAAATGATTGGCTGTATTATTGATTAAACATTAAATTCTGTGCTATGCTTGGAGTTGTGCCTAGTGTTATATTTTCATCCCTGTATAGTGTGAGCCCTTATTGTTATCTCTTCATACTATCACAGCTGTTTCTATTATAAATGTTTGATTAACTATGTCATCTGTGTAAGTAGCGGACAGACTAGCATTGAACTGTGGGTGTTGGTAACTATCAATATTTGAAATGGTTAGGTATTTTCTTTAAGGGTATATTGTTTGTAGGGTTTCTTTAATAAATATATCATTTACAGTGTGCTTTATCCCACTGCTGGGCATATGCCTCTATAGATGGTCTCCAGCTATGCAAATTCAACCTTAGTTTGAAATTATTTTTACAATCCTTCAAAAATTTTTTTTTTTTCAATTTATGTACACAGAAAAATTATCAGATATAACATTATAATTATTAGCACAAAGGTACTGCTTATTTCGAAAGAAATTTCTTCCAGCAGACCTGTGAAAGGAGAAATGTAGACAATAGTGTGTAAGAAAGAACAAGAAATGATTTTTTTAAATGTTTTTTGTCATCAACTTACAAATCTTACTGCCACATTTTGAATACATGGCTTATTGAAGGTGCTTAGATTCAATAACATGAAGAATTTAATTCAATAACATAATGGAAATGAACCAAGTATTTATCATCATTGGGTAGCAATGACATGCAACTTCTAGTACTGTACCCTACTTTGTTGCACTTTCACTCAGGCATAACATGCATGCTGTGGTTTTTAGCAATTAATGAGCTGTGTTAAAAGGAAACAACTGAATTTGTGGAGGGACTTTTTATGATATTTTTTAGTTAATTTTTTTATTGATTTGGTATTGTTTGTTTAGCAAGCCCATAAAGAGGCATCTGCTATTTCTAATAGGCTACCTAGTTTTCAGAATATCTTTTTAATAGTTATTGATTAAGTTTCATTTATACAAATCCTAATTTCATTTTTTCTGTATCTCTTCACTTTGAAATTTGAACACTAAAATGTTTGCAAAAAAAACTATTGCTATTTTGCAAAAAAAAAAATTAAAGGCAAAATACATAGATTTTATATAACAACTGAAATTAATTCATAAATCAGTGAATGTGTGTTTGTTTATATTAGCTCATTTTGCTAGGTACTATATCAGAAGTATGTGACCCAATCTGAATGATTCAGATTACACTTCAAATGATTATTAGATAACATCATGATGGCAAATTACCTCAGCAAAAACAACAACACTTTCCACCTATTGATACTTAATTAGTGATTCCTGACATCTTCGAAAAATATTCAATTAAAAAAAAACGAAAAAGATTTTTTCGATTTGATTCAAGAATTCCTTAACATGTCGTATTATGGCGCATTGCGCATTTCTTACAGATGAGATCATAT
This sequence comes from Mamestra configurata, assembly GCA_002192655.3. NCBI lineage: Eukaryota > Metazoa > Arthropoda > Insecta > Lepidoptera > Noctuidae > Mamestra > Mamestra configurata. The sequence continues at coordinate 253,667 of NDFZ01005049.1, forward strand.
TATGCTTCAATGCCGTCAATACATTTCCGGGTGTTAAAACCTTTTTCTAATGCTTCAGCTTTGGTTTATTACTTCAACTGCAGCAGTTTTGTAGAAGCACTTAAATTTAAATTACTCTGGTTTTCAGAGAATATTTTAAATTTTATGGATCAAAGTCAAAACATTTATTTCAATTAGACCATTTTCAAAGAATTTTATAAAGAGAATGATGTAAACACAGCCTTTTAGCAGTCAACTGCTAATCAAACTTTGTTCTTGTGGCGACACAAGTTACGATTTTGTTGTGCCAACAACTATATCAAGAGTACAGCATTTTTTCCGGCACAAGACGCCAATACCTTCATCAGCCAATTTCCCAACTCTCCCTGAATGTATCTAGCCATTTGATGCTAAATCCTCGTTTTTTTTTTAGGATAAAATTATCATGTAGTCAAAAGCCTTTTGTTTTTAAAGTAAGCTGTTGCTGGGCAACCATGACTATTTATAGCAAATGGTGTAAAATAAACATTTTGAACTTCGTATGTGCAGATTTAGTACACAAATTTTCACCCCCTTAACGTGGAATTCCAAAACTCCCTTAGTGCTCAACTACATCATACAAAAATAAATGTTCCCTATTCCCAGTATTTTCGGCTGTCCATTGATATGTCAGTCAGTTAGTTACCCTTTTATACTATACTAGCTAATTCATTCATTCGCGCGGCGCTGCCCGCGTGAATCTCGAAAATTATCCCCATGGAACATATTCCCGGGATAAAAACTATCCTATGTCCTTTCCCGGGACTCAAACAATCTCTTTACCAAACTTCATCTAAATCCAGTCCAGCCGTTTGCACTTGAAGAAGTAACTAACACACACTCACAAACTTTCGCCTTTATAATATTAGTGTGATTTTGAATACAGGCCTGTGTTACAATAAATATATCGAAGTATTTTTAGGGTAAGCTGATTTTACTGAAGCAGAATCACATGCAGCCCAGGGAAGGCTTAAATGCATTCTGGAAATCAAAAAAGTCTGCCTACATCATCGTCATAATCACCAGTCTGCCACCCCAAAACACATTAAATTGTAATCAGTTAATCACAGCAATCTATTACTCGAACCTTGTAATTGTTTCCAGATGATGAGGGGCGACTTTCTGGTGATAGAATACCTGGAGTGGGACAACTGCTACACAGAAATAGTGCCAAAGGACCGTCTCCGGGTGAAGACGCCTAAGACACCCATTGACAAGACCACCTTCCACAAGTTCGAAATCCCCGTACCTGATGATCTCAAGGACTAGTGAGTATCTTACTTATATTCAAATACTAGTGGCCCGCCCTGGCTTCTCCCGGATGTATATATATTTTTTTCCAAATTTTCTTTCATAAGAACCTTCTCCTGACATTAACAAACAAAACAAAAAAAGAATTGTCAAAATTAGTCGAGGCGTTCTCGAGTTTTGCGCTTAGCAACACTTGGCGATTAATTTTTATTTACATAGATAAATTATATACATATAATAATTAATGAACAACAAAAAAATGATATATTCATAAATAAATTAAAACAATTTCTAATATTTAAAGGCTATTATAATATCAATGAAAATTTAAATGATGAATTTGAATAATAACATTATAATTAGTAAAGTTATAATCAACTAAGCAGTCAAATGAAAGCCCTCTTCCTCTCCCCTACTTTTGCTGTGCCCGACAGGGTCCACAACAATCATATTTTTTTGTAAAATCTATCACCTAAGTTCACATGTGGAAGCAATAAATATATTGAGTAAATGTGAAAGTTTGTATAGATGGATGTTAGTTAATTACATCAGAACGGATCTGGATTAGAGATGCCGTGAATACTCGCTATTATTCAGAATTCGGCATTACTCGTAATTTTTTCGTTACTCGTCGAATACCGACTATTAGTTTCTATTATTCGACATTCGGCAAATATTTGTCTTAATACAAATAACTGAAAAACTATACCTAGACTTAAAAATAATAAATTTTATAAATCTTTAAAAATCACACACATGCACTTGGTATTATTATCATTAATATAAAAAGCTATCCAAAAATCAGGCATGTCGAAGTTAGGCTTTTTAAATAATAATTTAATATTCAAAGTGTATTATTATTATTCGAGAATAATTATAAACTATGTTTTACATTCCTTTTTTATGTCGAGAATATAGCGAGTATTCGACTTTTCGCTATAACAACTATACGCCGCATCTCTAATCTGGATGCAATTTGGCAGCGATAGATTATAGTCTAGAAAAGCACATAGGCTACTTTATATCACAGGGCTATCCCAAAACCGATGGCAGAAGATAATGCACCACCTAAGATGTCAATGACCCGACAGTCTACAATAACTGCCGCCAAAAATGAATGAGTCATTGACCTCTCAGTAAGTCTACTTCAGTGGCCAATTGACTTCAGTAAAGATGCAATCTTTCTACCCTTCATTGCTTAAGGAGGCTTCAATAATCCCTGACGCTCTTTTACGGCGTGTCTACTCCATTTGTGATACTTCAAGTCAGCTTGTGCCTCGCCTCGACCACAAGGTGATTCGAAACTCACTATTGCAAAGAAAACATTTTCAGCAATCATTTTATATGTAGTTGGACGCACTTACTATCGTGTACTGCGTAGGATCAAACATGGAAGCTGTGGTGTATTTTTTGTAACTCCAAAGTGTTTAAAACAAATAAAATACAATTTGGGTTCAACTATGTTGTCAGATTTATCGAGACTTGCGGCTTTTTGTTAGTTTTACTCCTCGTGTCTGTTTGAAGAAGCTTCCTGTAATATAAAACCGTAAGAAAATACGAAAATAAGAGTGGTCACTGGTGCACTCTTCTCATGATTCCTGGGGTACCATTCATATATTTAGAAGAGAAGGCAGAAAAGTATTTGGTTCTTGGCAGTTTTAATCCTAGGAACTGCCAATGACAACTTTTTTGTAGAAGGTTTTTGTTGACTGTTTTCTTTGTTTGCCAAAAAAAACTATCAAAAATCTATACCTACTTACATACAGCAAGCAAGGAGATAGATAGCTTGTTGTTTTGCGCAATTTCGGTGCAAAATCGCAGGTCGCAACACAGGCTTAGTTATTAGCACTGCTTATTTAGAAATAGCTGTCGCTCGCGACGCCGCACGCGTTAATGTCGAAAATTATCTCAAGGGAACATACTCCCGGGATATCTACTCTCAATCTCTATACCAAATTTCATCTAAATCGATGCAGCCGTTTGCGCGTGAAGAAGTAACAAACATACACACACACACACTACAAATATAAATATACCTACCCTACTCTAAACTTAGAAAGTAACATAATGTGTTGTCTGGCAGTGCGAAGGTGGAGAACGCTCACAAGGAGTTCCAGAAGGCGATAGGCGCGGCGCTGGTGTGGTACGTGGCCGAGCGCGGCGTGCTGGCCGTCGTGTCGCGCTGCGAGACCTCGCAGAAGCGCGCGCAGATGCTGCAGGAGATGCACTTTAGGTAAGCACACCTAATACTTATTTTTTTGGATCGGAAATCATCAAATGACTCCGTCCGCTATTGGCGGAACGGGACGGAGTGTCCGACTCTTATTAACTAAAACCCACCCGTGTACCTCCAAATGCCATTTGCGTTCCAGGGCCGCAGTGACTCTTTCGAACATTTCCCGTAACCCTAGCGAGCCCCGTCAAGTATGATGACATCTCTTTGAGGCGCGCGTGGAACACAAAGTTAGCATCACCTAATTAATACCTAAGACAATTACACGAGCATGCCCGACGGCGCCGAAACATCGTAGATTGGCTCTGCGTGGCCACGTTCCTAACCCCCACAGCGTGACGCGAGAATCCACTCGTTGTTTGAGGCACCTCATGAGGCGCCTTTAAAACTGGCCTATTTCCAGCAATGGATGTCGTCTGAATGAATGATGATGATAGTACACCCAATTTTGCCTGTTTTGCTTAATTCTAATGTAATAGGGGGGAGCGAATTTTCTGTTAGCTATCCACTGTGGAATCCTAGCTGCCATTGGACTAGGGTTTGAACCCGGGACATACGCCCAGCAGTTGTGGTTGCAATCACTATACAAAATGTTAACTAATAAACGCAATATCTCTTAAGGGGTCATTTTGTACTCATCATTATGAATAACTTTTACAATGGGATCAAACCCGAAATCACGAAAAAAAACCGGCTTACATTTTGTTGAGTTATGCGCTCAGAAATGTATGGGGAAGTCGATTTTTTTATATGTATAGTGAAAGTTGTTCATAATGATGATGAGTACAATGAGCCTCGCTCAGGGCTGGGTAAATGAAAAGTGTTGGTACACATCCCTCGCTACGTATCCTCGCACATCTCTGGTGGAAACGCAGCGCTGAATCGCGAGCGAAAGGTTGTGGGTTCGAATCCCACCATCATGTTGACGGGAAACCTTACTGCAAATCCAGCTAAGATGTGAATATTTGAAACATAAATGTTTCAATGGATGGGTTGTGTGAGGAATGATATGAAAGAAAAGGCAGTGAATGTTGTCAAGGGTGAATGGAACAAGAAAACGTTTTTCTGTCATGGGTTCATGGCTGGAAAACGATGATCGAATAGAGAGTAAATTATTTTTTTTGGGCTCCATGAAGAACTATATTAAATCAACACTTTCCCCAGCACTTAACTAGGATCTCATTTGTGAAGATTCATTTGAGTTCCTATTTGTACGGGCAGTCGACTCACTAGCCCTGCAAAGTTGTGCTAACAGTAACAGATAAGCCACAGGGCCGTCGGTACTGAGGTTCCTGCCGCATCGGTAGTATTAGGCTTATGACATTCTTATTACTAACTTGGATGATTTGATGGTTGATTTTGCAAGTTATTGTTGTTACAAGTCCACATAGCTGGTTGATAATGGTATGCTAAAACACAGCAGGTTGTTCCATTTCGCGTGTCGTATAAATGATAAATGATATTTATTTTGTAAGTAGGTTAAACATAACACTTAGACGTCAATCTTTTTGGTAATTTTTAAACTAGATGAGGATGTTGTTTCCTAGCTGACTGCCCTGAGAAGAAAGAAAAGTCCATACAATTGTACTGGTCAAATCATATGAGAACCATGTAGGTTAATGTCTGAAGTGGTCTTTTGAGGAAAGTGATGAAATACCACACAGATTTGAGTGGACCTGTCCAGACAGTGCAAGCATTTGTCAGTTATTGTGTAGCTCAAACTTAGAACTTTAAGGAGCTCACCCATATCGGTGAAATGTCTAACAAAGTATTATTGTTTCCAGGAATCTAACTCAAAAACTGTTATTGATGAAAAAGACTGAAGAGGCAGCCAGACAGTTGGAATCCACCAAAATACATAATCAAGGCGGGTGAGTACACACAGCACAATTTTAGTAGTTTGCTGTCCACAGTTCCCCTAATCCCTGAATTCTTCACTTGGTATCGGTAAACGCACAGGAGGCGTATTGAGGCGTCAGAGTGTAGACTTGTGCTCATATTACACACTGTCTTTTCATACAGAGCACAAAACAAAACAAATTCTATTTTATTTTTATTTGTTGTACCACACTAGTCTTTTTAACCCAAAGGTTAACTGGTAGAGAATGCCTTGATGCATTAAGTCCGCCCATGTACCGCTATACATTAAGTTTAAATAAATGAATACCAGGGTCTGTCTGAATTCTGTTTGGAGGCCCATACGGAGTATTTGGGAGACAAAATGAAGCAGTCTGCATTGATTCAGAGTGAATGCTTGCTAAATTATAAGTGGCCGCAGCTGGTCAGTCAATGTAGACGTTTTTCCAATATGTTAAACAATGACGTCTCTAAAGCTCAGTCTCTGGTTGCTCAAGGGTCAGTCACTTCACTGTACATACCTATGTAAGAATCTTTTATACTAAAAAAAAGTATTAACATACGACACCCCTGCCTAATCTTTCGAGAAATACAGTCGTGATGTTACTATATGATATAAATACGCGATATGTCATGTTATAATTAAATTACAAAGGTAACTCAGGTTAAATAGTTCAACCAGGTGTGACTTGAGTTCAATAACATTTCATGAACTGTCTGTTTGACCTCTGTTGGTCGGCGAGGATAAAAAAATAGTTGCGTGTCAATTTTTATTTCACTGCAGGTAGAACAAATAAACGTAATAAAAAGGAAAAAAAAAGAATTATAATTTGCCGATAATTTTAAGATATATCGAAAGTTAATGTTGTAGAATTGTTGTTAAACAATAACATATACGCCCAAAAGTACGCTTCTGTAAGTTTAGGCAATACCGAGGACTTGGTTCCGATATCCTTATCAGTGGCGGATGTTTCACTACTGCGTCATTTGTTTAGTCGCACTCAAACCGCCAAAATTCTACACCATTCGTCTTGCATGGGGCAGAACGCAGCCAACCGATAAACGATTACGCATAATATTGCTCGATAATACAATCGCTAGTAAAAGTAATTACTAATGTGCTGATATCGTGCAAACGACGTCATGAGCGAAAATATGGTTTATTGTCACAGTTGCTTTCGATATTCATATATTGTGATGCGCCAGGTGATTGTGACGCTACGCTTTCTGTCCGCGATCTGCACATGAGATTTTATAAGAAATGCTTAAACGCTGATGAAAATAGTTCCATTGCAACAATAAAAACGATTGTTTATTCACACACAACTGAGACACAGTTAGAAGTATTGGGTATTCCCCGAAGTGAAAAACAGCTTCTATAAATGTTGATAACGGTAGCATCGAATAGCCACTTATCGCTTCCACAAACATTTAAAAGCAATGTTCGTTGCTCGAACTCCCTAATATTCCTTACATAGTTCTTTAGCGACAAAATTAGTGGAGCAAGTTACAAAAATATTTTTTCACGCTATTTTCGGCAACACGATTTCCGCATACCGCAGCGACTCGGTATGTGGCACGCATGCAACATGTTAAAGCTTCGCGGACGCATTCTTGCGTGGAGCGTACCCTACTTCGTGTGATTGCGATCGTGGTGGATACTATTATAATGATCGATCAATGTGTTGAAGAAAAACGTTGACAGCGGCTTGTCAGGCCGCGCGTTACAATTTAATGTAGATGAATTATTTGTTTTACTACGACGACTTTCTTTGTAGATAAAAAATAAAACTAGAGTTGATATTTTCACTCTTCTATGGGGCATGCAGTTGGATACCTAATCATAATTAGTGCAAATAATATATCTTATTTGTAGTCATAACTGAACTGAACTCGTGATCATTAACATAGATAGCATCACGCCTTTATACACCGAAGAAGAAGTAGATAGATATTATGCCTACAGTACAGCCACGTCTTCGTCAGTTGTATTAAGTTCCACTATGGTCGACACCAGATAAACGTGCAACGGTCATTGGCCAACATGCATTTATTGACATACTTAATTCCGAAAACAAAAATAAAGACATAAAACTATCCTGAATCGACATCTATCATGATCCTTTACAACCCGACCGATAATTTATTTTCCGGGGGTATCTTTTTTTATTTACTATGAGTGTGGGTATGCTCTTGACTCTAGTCTAGGTCATAGATGACAGTGACAAAGTCGAGAGAGAAATAGGAAAGGGCAATGAACTTTATTTCAAATTTATCTGGCGCTTACCATACATAAGAAATAAGCATTTGCTGAGCTATTTACTACTTACTAATTAATGAGCTATTAACAGTCTTGATTCCAAACTCGAGGGTTGTAAGAGTTTTTTAGTAAAAAAATTCGATAGCACGAATTGCGACAATATGCGATATCGAAACCAGCCGGTCGATTCTGTAAACATATCGAAGTGAAGGCTTGGGTGAAGTGGTCACGAAGTGAGCTGTCATACCATCTTGATTACATGGATTGACAGCTCACCTCACCCAAGCCATCACACTGCAGGTATATAAAGCATTCGATGCTATGGCCAGTGCACTACACTTAATTAAGATTACTTGCGAGGATGTGTTAAACACAGGCCCGCTGGGAACGGTGTGCCAATACCAGTCGGGGGTTCGTGTGTATTTATTTGGTAGTGGTAGGAACTGCGGTTTTAGGTGTTTGCTTTGCAGGAGGTGATTGCTTCCCAAGCCTCCTCGAGTCCGATATAACCCTTCATTCTCCCCAGAGGGAAGGTATCCATGATTTCCCCACTAAAAAATGTTGTAAATCTATCTAACTTCTATATAAATAAAAATGAATCGCCGAAATGTATGTACGCGCATAACATTATTAGAACGATTTAAATCATTCTTTTTTTGTTTTGTTCGCCAGATTACAGGTAAAAAAATAGGTAGGTAGGGTAGGTAACGGGTGAGGGAGCGAAGCCACGGGCACAGCTTGTTTATCATAAAACAGGTTCCGTCAAGTAAAATGCACATTGTATTAAACATAACATGATTGTTCCAGCTACACAGACGAGTTCTCAGTGCGTGAAGACCTGATGGGGCTGGCGATCGGCACGCACGGCGCCAACATACAGCAAGCGCGCAAGGTCGCGGGCGTCACCAACATTGAGCTGGAGGAGGTTTCCTGCACTTTTAAGATCTGTGGAGAGGTGAGCGATGTTACCTAGTTAAGTTGTTGGGTTCGTTTCAAATTGATTGGCAGACTTTTTAAAGTAAAAATCTTGAGCTACAAAAAAAAAATGATAAAGCATAGTTGGTCTTGGATGTTTTTTAGTATTGGCCTTTTTGTTAGTGTTACCTTCTGAGCAGTATTTCATACAAATTGGCAAATTCTAGTTTTGGGCAATCCATGTATCGATTTGAATGAAACTTGATACGCATAGTCAATCGAGTACATTACGTACAGAAGGCTGGACGCTCTTCAAACTTCTGGCGCAAACCTTATTGATTTGCCGGTTAAACTTCTCCCACCGTGAAGATATATATCGAAACGGATTCCTATTAAAAAAATAGGTGCCGCCATTAGGTGTATGGCATACGCGTTTGAAGGCCTGCATTAAAAACAAAAGCGGCTATTACGAATTACTTATTTTTATATTTAATAATATTTAACACCGCGATAAAAATATGTTAGTATAACTTCGTCTCAAAACTTATGAACATACGAGGTACAATCATATGAGGAGACAAAAGACATGACGCACACAGTAAATTTGTGTTGTGTGAGGTTCTGTAGGCTTTAACTAATTTGATATAGTTCATAATAGCTAGTCCCACGGCATCCCCCCCGCGCCTCTTTGTACTGTAGTCGCTGTACATGTACACTGAAATACACAAAGGCCTGCTACTAAACACATTCATGATAAATCTACTGAGTCTGGAACCACTTAGTTCAGCAATTGTAATTACAATAATATAACAACAGATTTAAAGAAGACGATACTGTATCACATTATTTCTAATTGATAAATTCACACCGCTTTACAAGCTCTGTCAAGACAGGTGCTCCTCCTGCCTTGAGCAGCTCTGTGGTTATCCCGTCATCCCTCGGAGCTTTGTTGTTATGAAGTAGTCCGGCAGCTATTCTAGTCTCACCCATGTCAGTGTCGGGAAGCTCGTCTGTGGGGTGGCGTGTATCCGCGCCGTGGGCCTGAGGTAGGCATGTTTTTTGAGCATATAAGTCTCTGTAGACGTTTTCGACTTCAGCGAGTATATTTGGCTTCGAGGTGACGGTGGGGCCGTGGCGTTCTGAGTTTCGTCAGGTGACAAGGAGAGGTATGGGTTAACAATAGTTTATTTATTCTCAAATAATAATTTATACTTGTAGTAGTCTTGTAGGTTCAGCGGACAGGAAACATTGTGTGAACTTTTCATAAGCCTGTCGTGTCTATTTCCATTGCAGGGCAAAAATACTTTTTCGCACGACCTGGGCCCCAAGTCTGCTATTACAATAGTATCATAATGGTCTATCATTGATTTCATAATTGTGGATTTTGACAAGTTTCGTAATCTACTAATATAATAGCGTCATTATGACTTTCCAATGGTCAACCACTGACACTCCATTGAAAGAAATGGCATAGAATGGTAATCTCGTACATAATGACAAATGAATGACTGACTTATGCGGTAATCTTCTAAAATGTTGACAGTTCCTTTAATCAGTGACCTACCATTAGAACGTCATTGTGCAGTCATTGCTTATATTAGCTCTGTTGTCAAAAAGTGTTTGATAATTTATCGTGTTTGTGGAATATTGAATGGAGAAATATATTCACTACGAGCAAATATTCTCGAGCTAGCCAACGCAGTGGATGCTAGAGAAAAAAGATGGGCGGAATGCAAAAGACGTTGTCGAGCCCGTCGCTTGACTAGAATGAATACAAACCCGTCTATTGATTTATTATCCTAGAGCTTTATAACATGAAATAGGTTGATTAATTTGTTATACCTATTTTTTATTGCAGATTCTAATAGCACTTGCATTTTATGCATCGGGGTCCTACCAAAATTTGATTGGACATAGTGCCCTCCATAATGTTTCAAAAATTACTGTATCAAGATCAATAAATGCGCCAGGTCTTTGTGGTTTTCCAGAAAGTCAATGAGAGCCGAAATTTGCTCAATTAGCACCATTTTGTGAAATAACTGAAAATAAATGAAATAACTAACTTAACCTAACTGCAAAACATCGGCCGCTACAAATAAAAACAGATTTAACGTCAGTAAGCAGTATAGTAGTACTCTGTGCAGTAATGACACATTTGACTTTGACAGCAAAACAGATAAAATATTATTGAGTTTCATCATGTTTTTGCTGTTTTCGAACTTCTCACTACTTCAGATTGCATAGAACAACAATAAATAATATTTAAAAATATATTTAAAAGAAATCTGGCATTATTTAATTATCGAATTTAGTAGTAGTTTTTCAAAAATCGTTTCTACTAACGGGTTTTATATTAATGGCAATACGACAATGTCATTCTACCACGATTCTATTACGAGACCATTGACCGACCAATGATCGACCATTATAATTTAGCAGATTACGAACTTTTAGCAAAATGACAATGGGATCGTGTTGGAATGACGAATTTATAAAAATTAGCAGACTTGGGGCCCTGAACGAAAACGTCAAATGATATTTATTTATTATATTTGGCTCTTCAACAATGAGTACACCATAACATTTAAGAGAAGTCACTCCAGGCTTAAGTTTAAGTGCCTCATCACTTAAAGAAGAGCACTACATGCACTATACTGGATGCATAAACTGCTATGGAAACAATAAGACAAACAAATAATAATTAAAATTTACAATGAAAATTTAAAATTATGAACAATTTCAACTTAGAATTGTTCACATTAAGTTAAATAGGTTGTTGTTGGTAGGCAAACTCGTCGTACGTCAACATAGTCCGCTCGCGGCGCGCCTCGGCCTCGAATGGTTCCTAAGTACGGGTTATAGTACATTGAGTAGTATGTGCGGCGGCGGCGCTGGCGGGGGAGGCGGCTCTGTTCACGCGGCGACCATTATTTTCTCGTAGTACATGTGAAAGTAGTTACCCGTGTTACCCAGTTAACCTTTTGAACGCCAGGAGCATAAACGAATCGGCGTGCCCCCGACGCCAAGCCACAAGTTCGCCGTACTCTTTGTCACATATTTGTGACGTTTGGCGTATAGGGCACGCGCTAGCTTGTCATGTATACGTGACAGTGGCGTTCAAAAGGTTAATGGATTGTGGAGGTCTGGGAGGCAGCCGCTCCACGTAAAATACTGGTATTCAGCTGAATCCAGTTTGACTGGAAGCCGACCCCAATATACTTGGGAAAAGGCAGGGCAGACGATGAGTAGGTGTGAAAGTAGATTATGCTCCGAGGAGATAATAAAGGTGTCTTTATAAATTCCTCGCTGCATTCAGGATTATTGCATAACTCCCTCGTTTCGCTCGTGAGTTAAACTCTAAACTGCGTCGCTACGCTCGGGAAGTAACGGAAGTTACTCGTTACATAAGGACACTGCTTTATCCTCGCGGTGCATAATCTACTATTCCATCTTTTATTTTTATGGTTATTGTTTACACAATAAATAAATAGCATTTGCTTTTGTCCTGTAGTCAATGGACGCGGTCCGCGCGGCGCGGTCGCTGCTGGAGTACGCGGAGGAGTCCATCAAGGTGCCGCGCGCGCTCGTGGGCAAGGTCATCGGCAAGAACGGGAAGGTCATCCAGGAGATCGTGGACAAGAGCGGCGTCGTGCGCGTGAGTTGCGCCGAGCTCGCGCTCTAACCTGCTGGCCGCGCTAGCCGCGCTGGCCGGCGGCTTAGAGCAGGGGGCACAAGCTGGAAGTGTGCAAGTCATCATAGGCTGATGTTAAAGCCAGGTTCATGTGACTGCTGTGTCGTGTCGAAACGCCTTCTGACGCAGTGAAGGCAGAGTTCGTGTTTTTTTAATTTTATAACCATAAAAAAATCACGAATATGAGAGTGCATAAGCGTCATTAGCTAGTTCAAATTTGTTGCGATATGACGTAGGTTTAAAAAGAAAAGTATCGTTTGATTGCATTATATCGTGACATGCACAGTAATGTGCCTGTAGCTTAATAAACGTAACAACCAAGTTATGGCTTAGCGATGCTCCTATTTACATCTTTCACCTATAGTTTGAATTTATTTGTTTTAAAGTAATGTTCAATTTCAGCCTTAGTTCCATGGTTTTAAAGAGCAACACAGCCCCTCATTCTCTTTTTTGCATTGAAAATAATAAAATGTATGACGTTCACACTTCCCGTTAGGGCCCCTGATCATTGAATCTTTACTTATTCATAATTTTAAGTTTAAAGTCCCCGAGGTTTCAAGTAAAGTCTGGTTTCTGTAAGCTGCTGTCAACTGCAGCTTTAGTCTTGTGATATAGCCATGCAAAAAACTACGGGACGCCGGTTTATAAAAACTTTCGATTTGGATACCACTGGTTCGTATCCCGTGGTTATTGCGGCTCCATCACAAGACAGCGAGACCAATCTTATTAAATCATTTGTTTGCCATGTATTCTATACATGAAGTTTAATTCTTAAAATCAAAGTAAAAGTTTTAAATCTCATTTTGAATTTCTGAATTTATGTGAACTTCTAGGCCGCGCTCTGAGCACCGTATTTAACTCTTGTTTTTTACAAAATATATGATTGGTATTGCGAAATATTCAATTTATGATATGCATGCCGTGTGATTTAAACCCAAGTAATATCGTTTACGAAGATATTATACTTAACGATTCGTTGTGAATTGTGCACTAACGTTCGCAATGCGCATTATTTATATACCCGCCGTGCAAACACGGCTTTACTTTGTGCCAAGTTCAGAGCGTGTTCAGAATAATCGGTTTCTGGAAGCCTGATCACCAGTAAATCTGCTCTCAAGTTTCATGTTAATTGAGGTTTTAAACACAATCTTAATTAATACGACATGAGATTTGATAGCAACCAGTTGAACATGTTCAGCCCAGTTTAAATTCGCACGGGAAAGAGACACGAATATGGTAACGCATAGTCTTGTCCCAGTTCCATACGAGTTCATTTTCGGATAACACGAGAATAGTTTTTCAAGCTAGCATAACAAGGTAGAGCTGGTTGGTTTGCAAGTTACTCTGGCTTCTTCTGCATATGCGAATAAATGGATTTTGTATACACGAAGCTAGATTTGTAAGCTAGCTGATTTACCGGCACTTTCATGCGATCCTAGCTTGAAAAACGATCCTTCTGTATTGAACAAGTTTTTTGTCCAAGCTGAAGAAACTGGAACAGGCTTTCAAAGACCGGGCGGTGAGTTGCGTGTGGTGTTAGTTAGTAGTTGCCGCAGTAGTTAAGTGTAGTGTACCCAGTTGGTTGCGGCGCAGGTGAAGGTGGAGGGCGACAACGAGCCGCAGCCGTCGGCGCCGCGCGAGGAGGGCATGGTGCCCTTCGTGTTCGTGGGCACGCGCGAGAACATCGCCAACGCCAAGGTGCTCGTCGAGTACCACGTCGCGCACCTCAAGGTACGACCGACACTCTTACCATTCATCTTCTAAACTTTAAAAATAATAATTATACCTATACAATGCGTAACAGAATACATGCAAAACTTAAAAGGGGTCATTGTTCTCATCAAACAACTTATACTATCGGACAGGAAATCGCGAAAAACATTCAGCTGTTTGGTACATTTTGACTAATTAATCACACATACACCTATTTAAATATCGCAGTTTTGGGTTTGGTCCGACAGTAAAAGTTTGGTAATTATGAGTACAATGACTCTTTTTTTCAGATTGTGCGTTTATATTGTTATTCATTGTTAGTATTGAAAGAAAAACTGAGTGCAATGGTATCGGGAAACCGGTCCAAGAAAACCCGCGGCGGTGAGGCTTCCGGAGGGAGGAACCTCGTATCAAAATGAGCTGCATCCTAAAGAACATCTTTCTGAATTATGCCTTTGATATCCATCTGTCTTGGGGCTATATCATTTGCTATATCAAACTGCTGCTAAGCTGTATGGGAGCCTCGCCCGATGTTATTGTTGGTTTGTGACTTATCTTTTGCTTGATGTCCTTGGCAGGAAGTTGAACAGCTGCGCGCGGAGAAGCTGGAGATCGACCAGCAGCTGCGCGTGGTGATGGGCGGCGGCACCATGTCGTACCCGCCGCCGCGCGGACAGCCCGCCTCGCGCGCGCGCCGCACCAGGCCCCCGCACCACCGGTACCCCACCGGTACGTGCCACAACACACACACCACACACACGACCCACACGACACACTCGACCAGCAGCTGCGCGTGGTGATGGGCGGCGGCACCATGTCGTACCCGCCGCCGCGCGGACAGCCCGCCTCGCGCGCGCGCCGCACCAGGCCCCCGCACCACCGGTACCCCACCGGTACGTGCCACAACACACACACCACACACACGACCCACACGACACACTCGACCAGCAGCTGCGCGTGGTGATGGGCGGCGGCACCATGTCGTACCCGCCGCCGCGCGGACAGCCCGCCTCGCGCGCGCGCCGCACCAGGCCCCCGCACCACCGGTACCCCACCGGTACGTGCCACAACACACACACCACACACACGACCCACACGACACACTCGACCAGCAGCTGCGCGTGGTGATGGGCGGCGGCACCATGTCGTACCCGCCGCCGCGCGGACAGCCCGCCTCGCGCGCGCGCCGCACCAGGCCCCCGCACCACCGGTACCCCACCGGTACGTGCCACAACACACACACCACACACACGACCCACACGACACACTCGACCAGCAGCTGCGCGTGGTGATGGGCGGCGGCACCATGTCGTACCCGCCGCCGCGCGGACAGCCCGCCTCGCGCGCGCGCCGCACCAGGCCCCCGCACCACCGGTACCCCACCGGTACGTGCCACAACACACACACCACACACACGACCCACACGACACACTCGACCAGCAGCTGCGCGTGGTGATGGGCGGCGGCACCATGTCGTACCCGCCGCCGCGCGGACAGCCCGCCTCGCGCGCGCGCCGCACCAGGCCCCCGCACCACCGGTACCCCACCGGTACGTGCCACAACACACACACCACACACACGACCCACACGACACACTCGACCAGCAGCTGCGCGTGGTGATGGGCGGCGGCACCATGTCGTACCCGCCGCCGCGCGGACAGCCCGCCTCGCGCGCGCGCCGCACCAGGCCCCCGCACCACCGGTACCCCACCGGTACGTGCCACAACACACACACCACACACACGACCCACACGACACACTCGACCAGCAGCTGCGCGTGGTGATGGGCGGCGGCACCATGTCGTACCCGCCGCCGCGCGGACAGCCCGCCTCGCGCGCGCGCCGCACCAGGCCCCCGCACCACCGGTACCCCACCGGTACGTGCCACAACACACACACCACACACACGACCCACACGACACACTCGACCAGCAGCTGCGCGTGGTGATGGGCGGCGGCACCATGTCGTACCCGCCGCCGCGCGGACAGCCCGCCTCGCGCGCGCGCCGCACCAGGCCCCCGCACCACCGGTACCCCACCGGTACGTGCCACAACACACACACCACACACACGACCCACACGACACACTCGACCAGCAGCTGCGCGTGGTGATGGGCGGCGGCACCATGTCGTACCCGCCGCCGCGCGGACAGCCCGCCTCGCGCGCGCGCCGCACCAGGCCCCCGCACCACCGGTACCCCACCGGTACGTGCCACAACACACACACCACACACACGACCCACACGACACACTCGACCAGCAGCTGCGCGTGGTGATGGGCGGCGGCACCATGTCGTACCCGCCGCCGCGCGGACAGCCCGCCTCGCGCGCGCGCCGCACCAGGCCCCCGCACCACCGGTACCCCACCGGTACGTGCCACAACACACACACCACACACACGACCCACACGACACACTCGACCAGCAGCTGCGCGTGGTGATGGGCGGCGGCACCATGTCGTACCCGCCGCCGCGCGGACAGCCCGCCTCGCGCGCGCGCCGCACCAGGCCCCCGCACCACCGGTACCCCACCGGTACGTGCCACAACACACACACCACACACACGACCCACACGACACACTCGACCAGCAGCTGCGCGTGGTGATGGGCGGCGGCACCATGTCGTACCCGCCGCCGCGCGGACAGCCCGCCTCGCGCGCGCGCCGCACCAGGCCCCCGCACCACCGGTACCCCACCGGTACGTGCCACAACACACACACCACACACACGACCCACACGACACACTCGACCAGCAGCTGCGCGTGGTGATGGGCGGCGGCACCATGTCGTACCCGCCGCCGCGCGGACAGCCCGCCTCGCGCGCGCGCCGCACCAGGCCCCCGCACCACCGGTACCCCACCGGTACGTGCCACAACACACACACCACACACACGACCCACACGACACACTCGACCAGCAGCTGCGCGTGGTGATGGGCGGCGGCACCATGTCGTACCCGCCGCCGCGCGGACAGCCCGCCTCGCGCGCGCGCCGCACCAGGCCCCCGCACCACCGGTACCCCACCGGTACGTGCCACAACACACACACCACACACACGACCCACACGACACACTCGACCAGCAGCTGCGCGTGGTGATGGGCGGCGGCACCATGTCGTACCCGCCGCCGCGCGGACAGCCCGCCTCGCGCGCGCGCCGCACCAGGCCCCCGCACCACCGGTACCCCACCGGTACGTGCCACAACACACACACCACACACACGACCCACACGACACACTCGACCAGCAGCTGCGCGTGGTGATGGGCGGCGGCACCATGTCGTACCCGCCGCCGCGCGGACAGCCCGCCTCGCGCGCGCGCCGCACCAGGCCCCCGCACCACCGGTACCCCACCGGTACGTGCCACAACACACACACCACACACACGACCCACACGACACACTCGACCAGCAGCTGCGCGTGGTGATGGGCGGCGGCACCATGTCGTACCCGCCGCCGCGCGGACAGCCCGCCTCGCGCGCGCGCCGCACCAGGCCCCCGCACCACCGGTACCCCACCGGTACGTGCCACAACACACACACCACACACACGACCCACACGACACACTCGACCAGCAGCTGCGCGTGGTGATGGGCGGCGGCACCATGTCGTACCCGCCGCCGCGCGGACAGCCCGCCTCGCGCGCGCGCCGCACCAGGCCCCCGCACCACCGGTACCCCACCGGTACGTGCCACAACACACACACCACACACACGACCCACACGACACACTCGACCAGCAGCTGCGCGTGGTGATGGGCGGCGGCACCATGTCGTACCCGCCGCCGCGCGGACAGCCCGCCTCGCGCGCGCGCCGCACCAGGCCCCCGCACCACCGGTACCCCACCGGTACGTGCCACAACACACACACCACACACACGACCCACACGACACACTCGACCAGCAGCTGCGCGTGGTGATGGGCGGCGGCACCATGTCGTACCCGCCGCCGCGCGGACAGCCCGCCTCGCGCGCGCGCCGCACCAGGCCCCCGCACCACCGGTACCCCACCGGTACGTGCCACAACACACACACCACACACACGACCCACACGACACACTCGACCAGCAGCTGCGCGTGGTGATGGGCGGCGGCACCATGTCGTACCCGCCGCCGCGCGGACAGCCCGCCTCGCGCGCGCGCCGCACCAGGCCCCCGCACCACCGGTACCCCACCGGTACGTGCCACAACACACACACCACACACACGACCCACACGACACACTCGACCAGCAGCTGCGCGTGGTGATGGGCGGCGGCACCATGTCGTACCCGCCGCCGCGCGGACAGCCCGCCTCGCGCGCGCGCCGCACCAGGCCCCCGCACCACCGGTACCCCACCGGTACGTGCCACAACACACACACCACACACACGACCCACACGACACACTCGACCAGCAGCTGCGCGTGGTGATGGGCGGCGGCACCATGTCGTACCCGCCGCCGCGCGGACAGCCCGCCTCGCGCGCGCGCCGCACCAGGCCCCCGCACCACCGGTACCCCACCGGTACGTGCCACAACACACACACCACACACACGACCCACACGACACACTCGACCAGCAGCTGCGCGTGGTGATGGGCGGCGGCACCATGTCGTACCCGCCGCCGCGCGGACAGCCCGCCTCGCGCGCGCGCCGCACCAGGCCCCCGCACCACCGGTACCCCACCGGTACGTGCCACAACACACACACCACACACACGACCCACACGACACACTCGACCAGCAGCTGCGCGTGGTGATGGGCGGCGGCACCATGTCGTACCCGCCGCCGCGCGGACAGCCCGCCTCGCGCGCGCGCCGCACCAGGCCCCCGCACCACCGGTACCCCACCGGTACGTGCCACAACACACACACCACACACACGACCCACACGACACACTCGACCAGCAGCTGCGCGTGGTGATGGGCGGCGGCACCATGTCGTACCCGCCGCCGCGCGGACAGCCCGCCTCGCGCGCGCGCCGCACCAGGCCCCCGCACCACCGGTACCCCACCGGTACGTGCCACAACACACACACCACACACACGACCCACACGACACACTCGACCAGCAGCTGCGCGTGGTGATGGGCGGCGGCACCATGTCGTACCCGCCGCCGCGCGGACAGCCCGCCTCGCGCGCGCGCCGCACCAGGCCCCCGCACCACCGGTACCCCACCGGTACGTGCCACAACACACACACCACACACACGACCCACACGACACACTCGACCAGCAGCTGCGCGTGGTGATGGGCGGCGGCACCATGTCGTACCCGCCGCCGCGCGGACAGCCCGCCTCGCGCGCGCGCCGCACCAGGCCCCCGCACCACCGGTACCCCACCGGTACGTGCCACAACACACACACCACACACACGACCCACACGACACACTCGACCAGCAGCTGCGCGTGGTGATGGGCGGCGGCACCATGTCGTACCCGCCGCCGCGCGGACAGCCCGCCTCGCGCGCGCGCCGCACCAGGCCCCCGCACCACCGGTACCCCACCGGTACGTGCCACAACACACACACCACACACACGACCCACACGACACACTCGACCAGCAGCTGCGCGTGGTGATGGGCGGCGGCACCATGTCGTACCCGCCGCCGCGCGGACAGCCCGCCTCGCGCGCGCGCCGCACCAGGCCCCCGCACCACCGGTACCCCACCGGTACGTGCCACAACACACACACCACACACACGACCCACACGACACACTCGACCAGCAGCTGCGCGTGGTGATGGGCGGCGGCACCATGTCGTACCCGCCGCCGCGCGGACAGCCCGCCTCGCGCGCGCGCCGCACCAGGCCCCCGCACCACCGGTACCCCACCGGTACGTGCCACAACACACACACCACACACACGACCCACACGACACACTCGACCAGCAGCTGCGCGTGGTGATGGGCGGCGGCACCATGTCGTACCCGCCGCCGCGCGGACAGCCCGCCTCGCGCGCGCGCCGCACCAGGCCCCCGCACCACCGGTACCCCACCGGTACGTGCCACAACACACACACCACACACACGACCCACACGACACACTCGACCAGCAGCTGCGCGTGGTGATGGGCGGCGGCACCATGTCGTACCCGCCGCCGCGCGGACAGCCCGCCTCGCGCGCGCGCCGCACCAGGCCCCCGCACCACCGGTACCCCACCGGTACGTGCCACAACACACACACCACACACACGACCCACACGACACACTCGACCAGCAGCTGCGCGTGGTGATGGGCGGCGGCACCATGTCGTACCCGCCGCCGCGCGGACAGCCCGCCTCGCGCGCGCGCCGCACCAGGCCCCCGCACCACCGGTACCCCACCGGTACGTGCCACAACACACACACCACACACACGACCCACACGACACACTCGACCAGCAGCTGCGCGTGGTGATGACATAATATAATGTAGCATTGTTGTTGTATTCCAGCGGGCGGGCGGCGCATGACGCCGGAGCTGGGCGACGAGCGCAGCGACAGCGCCGCCTACCGCGGCCGCGGGGGCCGCGCGCCCCGCACCAACAGGTAGCCGCTCACTCATTGCGAGCACTGGGACACGAAGCTCAGCACAGATTTTGTGGGTTCATATACATTCAATGGCGTTTTATGAGGCGTTTTCGTTTTTCAAAGTGTTGCCGAAAAACGCAACATTAACCTACAGCACGCCAATTAACAAAATAAAAATATTTAAGTTGCGTTGCGTCGTGTCTCCGTGGGAGCTGGTTGTTGTACGTTTATAGTGTTATTTTTATTACACGTTTGGTGAAAGTACTGAATGTGCGCTGCACACGCGCTGTTTATATGCATTTACTGTAACTCTGCGTCTTAAAATTAACTTATGCAAGGCTGTTTATGCAGAGTGTATAAATACATGTGTCTATGTAGTTCAGATCGATGTTCTTTATTACCCCTCAATTGCATGCTGACGGCGTTAGTAGTTACGCGTGGTGCATAAGTTATGCACCACGCGTAACGCGCACTATGTTATGCACGCATATATCTCACGAGTCCATTATATAGTGCAAGTACAAGCGCATACGCCCGATGTGGACGCGCTTCTCATGTGACAGTACAGTTAACCATCCACACAGACTTGTCTGTGCAGGCTTTGATGTCTGAATAAAAAAAATTGTATCACACCGACATTTGCCTGTGTAGAAATATGTCGGTGTGATACAATGTATTAAGAAGACTCATAAATGTATGTAATTGTGCAGATCCAGCGAGCGGCGGGGTGGCGAAGAGCGTGCAGAGCGACGCGTGCCGCTAGAGAATGGACGAGCGCATCCCGCCGCGCCACGTCAGCCCCGC
>NDFZ01005050.1:0-22134 GCA_002192655.3 Mamestra configurata
TTTTAAATTAAAGTGTCGTTTTGGTTATTTAATCGGCTGTTTTTATTGTCACGAACCCCAAGCAATATAACAATAGTTATATTTCTGCACATATTAATTCGAACTTGATAATTTTTTGTACATTAGACACAATTTTTATAGTATAGTGATTGTGGCACATCTAATATGTTTATGGGGCATGCGGTGCTAACCTGTAAGAAATTGTTACACTAACCTTAGATAATGGCAGAGAAGTAGGTACTCAAAATATTTGTTACAGTTTAAACAATAAATTGTTGGTTGGCCAATAAAGGAAAATAAAATAAAGTGCAACATCCCAAGAATGTTATTTTTTTTCTTTTATATAAATGCACAGATGCAAACATGGCACTAAGTGTAACTTTCATGATTGCATACAAAGTGTGCTTTTCTATGAGGTTATAACACACTTATATTAAGCCTAAACAATCCATGAAACTCGGGGTCCGATTAGCGAATAAATTTGGAACAAAACAGATCTTCGCTAGGTGCCTTAGTTTTTGAGATATAAATGTGGCCGAGCTGGGGAGACTCTCCAGATCGGCCACCTATAAACCCTTATATCTTTTGAACCAGTGATCAACAAATACTGATATTTGGCGACAAATTTTGACTAAATAGCGACAATTTTTTTGTGATATCAAAATTAACATTCCTGGTAGTGGCCAAGCCAGTGTCAGTCACACCACCTCGTGATCACTTCACCCAAGATGTCCGTGACTACCGCAGGACCACCAACGCCAATCGCTTCCATATTTGGTAAATAATTAGTACTCAATTATTAGTACTAATTAGTACTCGAACAACAGAATTGGTACCTTAGTAGTTTTCGAGAGAATCGACTTTGAAGGTGGTCCGGCGGTAGTCATGCTCAATTCAGCAGGACCACCATGAGCGCCGAAAAAAGGGGCATTCTACAGGTAGTCTTAGTATACAAATAATTAGTACCCTTATATGTGATTCATTTCGTAAAAAAAACTGAACTGAAACTTTTGTATTTACCGAGAGATCAACAAGTTCAGCAGGACCACGACTTTCAATGTTGATTCCAAGTTTGAGGAGCTTGTCGCTTTCCTCAAACCTACATAGAAAATTAGTACCCAAAATTCAAATTTAGTACTTTACAGTAGTACTTTACAGTACTAAATTTGCCGCTAAAACCGCCACCCCACCAATGGCCGCCAACCCACTATTACATAAGTAATTCTTATATACCTACGTTATTAGCAACATCGTATTGTTACTTCAGTAAATTAGGTTTTATAATACACTTAGGTACTGCTTGTAGCATCGGTAAATTAGAAAGAATGATATTCATATAACAACACTAAAGGTAAAAAGAGCAGGAGTATGCAGGATTTCGTTTGAGGTTCTTTTTGTTGCCGTATAAATTTCGCTTCTTAGTTTTTCACGTGGCGGCATTGATACCGCTTCAGGTGCTTACAATACAAAAAAAAAATATTCGAGTAAGTATATTTTACTATTCCGACATTCATAAATTTATGTGTACGAGTGTATAGTTCAATATCATTCTTTTTTTTTGAAGGATGGGAAATCATCAAATGACTTCTTCCGCTCTGGGTGGAGCGGAAGGGCGTGTCAGATTCTTACTGACTAAAACCCATCCGTGTTCCTTCTAAAGCCCTTTGCGTTCCAGGGCCGCGGTGACTCTTTCGAACAAATTCCGCAACCCTGGCAGAAGTCTGCTACCCCTTGGAGCACAAACTTCGTTCATGCTCCGTTTATGGCACATGTTTCGACGCTCTTGATTCCCTTGCGACCCCTTGACCTAGAGTCATGTAATTTGGCAAGGTTCTAGGTACAGAGAATATACCATTGACAACTTAATTTGGTCGGGTTATAAGCGGATTTATTAGCGGAAGCGGGGATTTAGTATGGAAAGTAATGAAAGCTAATTTCTCTTAAAATACAACACTTAGGAATCTGAATTTTCGGTTACTATAACTTCTTTATGAGTACTAATTTTTGTATAAATTTGGGAAAAAATCACTGAGTTTTGAATAGATAAATCTTGAAATGAAAATTCAAAAAATGAATCACATATAAGGGTAATAATTATTTGTATATTTAGAATATCTGTAGCATGCCCCCCCATTTTCGGGGCTCATGGTGGTCCTGCTGAACGGAGCGTGACTACCGCCGGACCACATTCAAAGTCAATTCTCTCGAAAACTACTTAGGTACCAATTCTGTTGTTCGAGTACTAATTAGTACCAATTGAGTACTAATTATTTACCAAATATGGAAGCGATTGGCGTTGGTGGTCCTGCGGTAGTCACGGACATTCACCCAACCCTTCACTTCGACATGTTTACAGAATCGACCGGCAGAATTAGTAGACCATTTTACGAATCTCTATACAAAAACGTCAAAAATGAATTGCGTGATAAATGAATTATTGTACCTACACAGGTAGTATTATAAATTGTTTCAAGTGGCCATTTTGTGATATGGTGATATGATTAATATTACGATCCTAATAAGATTCTACTAAAGTGGCCTTTTTAGACCCGGGACTCGCATAGTTCGCATACTTCGTTACGGTTCCTAAAACTATAAAACTAAAACATCATAATATGTTTCTGTATTGTAAGCAAGATTAAGTAATAGGTCATAACTAGTGTTGCCGAGAAGAAGTATTTGGGCGATTTTCCATGTAATAATTTGCGAAATATTGGTAAGTATAGAATAATATTCCGATTCATTACCCGAGAAGAATGTGGCAACGTAAGTTCCAATTTCAACATCTAGATGGCAATTTTTTACATCACAGTTTACAGCAGAACTAGCGTACCTATACCACGCCATCTATCTTCAATATTCGTGTGCGTTATGATTGCTCCGCCAAGTTATCCAAACAGAAAAAAAACTCCGAATTTTTTTTGTTGGAATTTGTCAAAATCAAAGGGAACAAACTAGAAAATTGTCAAAGTAGAAATAAAGAAGTTATTTAAAGGGTTTTGGGGAATTTGTTAAAAATTGTCGAAAAAAGAGTTGTACCACATTACTCCGACAAACAACTGTTAGATATGACAAAGGCTTACGATAAAGTGCAATAAGTAGGTACAATATCTTACTTAATAAGTTACAAGGAATAGGGATCCGCGGAAAAACTCATAAATGGTTTAAATCATAGGAGTTGAAGTCGAATAGGTACCATAATGAACAAACAAACCAAATACAACACATTCGTACGGACAGCAATAAAATTATGGCCTCAATCCCCCAAGGGAGTGTAATTGGATGCCTTTTATTTATAATCTATATATACCGACCGTATATAATAACGACCTCCCAAAAATCATAAATGAGTCATGTGTTCTGTTTGCTGACGACATCTCAATACTAACTTCATGCCAAAACAATAGAAACTTAACTGAAACACTTACAAACACATTCAACAAAATAATAACATGGATGACAGAACACAACCTTGAGATTAATTTTAATAAAACTAAAATCATTTCCTTCTACCCACGCCAAAAAGCACCTCTTGATATAAATTTTATCTACAATGACATAAAAATAGAGACAGTACAAGAATTCACCCTACTCAGTCTATCCATAGATACAAATTTAAATTGGAAATCACACATTAAAAAAATTCGATCTAAATTATCAAAATTTTTGCTTACGCCCTCCGCGAAATTAAAAAAACTACAAACCTTCAGACAGCCCTGGTTACATATTATACCTATGCATACGCATAGTTAAGCTATGGCGTAATATTATGGGGAAACAGTACACACGCACCTACACTTTTCACACTACAAAAACGTCTAATCAGAATACTAGTTAACATAGAAGACACAGACAGCTGCAAACCACATTTCCAAGAACACAAACTTTTAACAATTCCCTGTATATAATAATAATAATAAAAATAAGCCCCCTAAATTCCTACCTTACGTCCGAGCTGAACACCAAGCCACGTGGGGGGCGGACACGCGTACTGTACAATTGTACAAAAAACTTGCGCGGCTAACAAGGCAAAGGTAACCCCTGATGGAGATGATTAATAGGAGCAAATATAATTTACGATCGCTTCCCGGGGACCGCCGGGGCGCATCTGGAGCCGATGCTGGATGCCACAGCATGCAAACCATCGGCGGTGAGGCGTTGAGCAGGCGGACTCTCACCGAAAATTCTATTACAGCCGGTCGCTGTGAACTGAACAGGCGGGTTCATAACGTAGAAGCTACAGCCGATTCCACGGGCGATGATACCATTTCGTTATTTTCATCCATACCTTCAACTCGCCCCTCTTACATGACAAGACGAACAACAAGATCGTCCACCACCAGCACGCTTGATAGTGTTGTGCAAGATGTTCACCTGGACACTAACTTTACACCCACTACAAGCGCTAAAAGTACGCGTAGACGATGGACACCAGAAATGAATAAGTTCATACTGCGCACTTACCTTCAATTAACTGCATTAGATACCGACAGAAGGACTTATGTTGAACCGTTACACTTGAAATTTANGGGTTCATAACGTAGAAGCTACAGCCGATTCCACGGGCGATGATACCATTTCGTTATTTTCATCCATACCTTCAACTCGCCCCTCTTACATGACAAGACGAACAACAAGATCGTCCACCACCAGCACGCTTGATAGTGTTGTGCAAGATGTTCACCTGGACACTAACTTTACACCCACTACAAGCGCTAAAAGTACGCGTAGACGATGGACACCAGAAATGAATAAGTTCATACTGCGCACTTACCTTCAATTAACTGCATTAGATACCGACAGAAGGACTTATGTTGAACCGTTACACTTGAAATTTAAGAAAGTTCCTGCAATGTGAATCCGATAACCCGCACCAAAACATCCATACCAATACACCCCCATCTATCATACAGCCTACTGCATCTACTCTTATCCCAATTGATGAACACTTGGCTTAGGCCCGTGCCATCAATTCTTTCCGGTTCGCCGAGGAAAACAAATGAGAAACAATAATAATAATAATAATATCTTGGGACAACTCACACACGGTCATCCGATCCCAAACTAGGCAGAGCCTGTGCTATGGCAACCAGACAACTGATAAACATACTTAAATATTTCTAAATACATACATATTATAGAAAATTTACACCCAGACACAGAACAAATGATCGTGCTCATCACACAAAGATTGGTTAAAAACAACCAACAATTATTCACTACACGAGAAAACATACAAACTAAATATACACTACGATACAAAAATAGGCTAAACCTACCTGGTGGCTCTAAGCTGAAAATAGACTCAACAAGCACTTTAGTAATGCCAGTTAAAATATTTAATAAATTACCAGATGCAATTAAAAACGAACAAAAATAAACTAAAAAAAATCCTTATCCATAAATGCTATTAGGTATAATATTAATGAATATTTTAATGATAAATTTAATGAATAAATAAAATTGAATATACAAAATAAAAATGAATACCAAAAATAATAAATAAAACCAAAGTCGAACTGAGTACTTAGAAGAAAAATATTTTATATTTTAATTTTTTTCGAATAATATTTATACCTATAATGATAGCCCTCTTCCTCTATCCTAACTTGACGTGCCCGACAGGGTCCACAATGCTCTAAAATTATGTATAAGTATTTTATATGTACCTACCTAAACCTAAGCTAACATTGTGGAATGGAAATATATATTGAGTATTGAGTATTGAAAATCCCGACGAACGCTATCTCGACAGATCATTTTACCGACCTGACAGATCAGTAAGCCGATGGAGCTTACCTCGACAGAACGATATCTCGACATTCATTTTGTCGACAAAACACTAGTTCGACTAACGGTTGACCTATTGAATGCCACCCCGACATACAATAGACCGGCAGAAGACTAGGTCGAAAAGGTTTAGAAAGGACCGTCAAAAATACAAGTGGAATAACCTCGAATTTAGAAAAATAGGAGAAGGAATATGTAGGAGAATAAATTTATCTGATTTCGTCAAAGGTCACCAACGTTTTGTATTTTTTTTGGCATGTATATTTTCATTCGCTTTTTCGATAATTCGTGTCTAACCAGTTATCTATACAATCTTCAGGTTTTGGGACTGTGTAGATGTTCCAATCCAACATGAATGATGTGAGGACACGCTCGGGTGTCAGCACTGTGGGGATCGCCCGGAGGACACGGTGGAGCATACCATAGAGGTCTGCCCTGCTTGGGCGGAGCACCGCCGTGTCCTCGTCGAGGCGATCGGCGGCGGCGACCTCTCGCGTCCGGCCCTGGTTAAATCCATGGTCCAGAGCGAGGAAGCTTGGGAAGCGGTCACCTCCTTCTGCGAAGCAGTAATCCTAGCGAAGGAGGAGGCGGGCCGCGCGAGGGAAAGACAAGGCCTTTGCCCCAACCGCCGCTACAGAAGAAGACGCCTCGGGCGTTGGGAGCCGCAGGGCGATCCCCGGCCACCGTAGGCGCGGGCCTGCGGACGGCGAGCGTTGGGTGGCTCGCTGTCTGATCACCACCAGGCCCGCGTCGATGGCGCGTTGTGTTCCACGCGCGCCTCAAAGAGATGTCAGCATAGAAGATGGGCCCGCTAGGGCCACAGCCTGCCGGGGTTGCGGAATTTGTTCGAAAGAGTCACCGCGACCCTGGAACGCAAAGGGCTTTAGAAGGAACACGGATGGGTTTTAGACAGTAAGAGTCTGACACGCCCTTCCGCTCCACCCAGAGCGGAAGAAGTCATTTGATGATTTCCCATTCTTAAAAAAATCATGAATGATGTGTTTGCAAAGTTTCCGTATTTGAAAGAATAATGGTACCCCCCTGTTATCCCCTTATGGTCTGGTCGTGCTGGGCATGGTCCAAGGCATGGTCTGGTGCTGGCCATATAAATAATGATTTACATACTTATTGTTATTTTTTTGATATGTAGGCTATACATCGCCTTGGTTGTATCGGTGTTAAAATGATTCAATGAGTTAATGAATAAATAACATATTCAAGTAGTCGCGATCGTTAATTATTTAACATACACATCGCAACCATTCATTGTGTTCCTAGTACAATAGGTACTATTAAGAACGTCGATGCATTATTCCGACTTTTATTTAATGAGAATAAAGATCATAGCACACATAACAACTCGGAAAGAGATCGTCACCGATCAACTCGAGCCGTGCAGTATTCCTTGTATGAAACTCCTTACTGCATCGCACACTAATCGGAATCGTAACGTAATCGCCTCGCCTCGGGGCAATACGGCGATAAAGGCGATACGGTGACGATTCCTTTCCGAGTTGATATGTGTGCTAGAACCTTAAACCTTTTTCAATCGTCTGGAGCAAGTTGACATCTGTGTAAACGAGACGATCCGAATAATATCGGGATGCCTTAACCTTTTGAACGCCATTGTCACGCGTACATGACAAGCAAACGCGTTTCCTGTACGCTTTGGCATAGCGCGAATATGTGGCGTTCAAAAGGTTAAACCGACTTCGCTTCACAAGCTCTACTCATTAGCTGTAATGCACCACCAGTAGTACGAAAAAAACCTAGGCATTTGATTCCCGACATCCCCTCTATGAACACACAACAGTTCCGAATAGGCTTAGAGCCGGAAGGATTTTCTTTGCTGTCCACAAGACATCAAAGACCAACCAGTAAGGAGCAAGATGTGACAAGATCATTACCTTTCTTCCCTCGACTTCTTACTACCTCAGGAATATGAACCATACCACACTATGTAAAGTACTCAATCGGATATGCACAAAAGTAGCTTCTGCAAACACAACCTCGCAAAATGAATTTTATATTCTGTCAGAATTCTGATACCCAACGTGACTGCGATGCCACTGTACGAACATGACTTAATTGCTGGAGTGCTCTTATTATCTCAATAAATACATTCTTAATTCAATTTATGATTGAACCCTATTTTTCTGAATTCGGTTATTCCGATTTTACGTTACGCGTGTTTTTGACGGTCCGCTGTGTGCTCAGACCAACAAAAAAAGGTAGACAGCGCACTGCAAACATTAAAACTGAAGCCATCTTTTTATCTATGTGTGTATTGAAGGGTTGCCATTTGTTATTTTTTTCCCTATAATTTGGGGATATTTGTGTGGGTAGTAACTAGTGTAATATTGTACGAGTATTGTTGAATATGGTATAGTACCTCAATTGTTTAGGACTTCTATTATAAAAAAAACAACTCATATTTCCAATCAACTTTATTAAATTCAAAAAGATCACCATAACAAAATCACTGACTCTAAAGAAAAAGTAATAAATACAAAGATAAACGGTAATGAAATAAATTATTCCTTTTTAAAAACCTTGTTGTTGAGTCAATTTTTTAAATTGCTGCCTTTTAGATTTTATAGTTTGTGAAATTGTTTCTAGTTTGGAAACGTGGTGAAACCGTATATTTAAATATTTTTCAATAATGCATTTAATTAAATTGACTTTATGCTCATTACCTGCAAAACTATGATCAAGATCCAAGTTAATTTTTTTTTTATCGTTTCCTAAAAATGATTCTAAAATTTTTATTACTATACACTTGTACTGATTTTCATTTACCAAATTAATTTTCTCTTTTATAATTTTTCTTATAATAACTTCGCACACCAAACATAGTTTTTTAGTGATATTAATTTGTGAAAATCATATCTGTCTCTTCTCTAGCTAATAAGCTACTAAGAAATTCATCACATTTAATTATTTTAGAAATATAATGTGCCGTCCCTCCTGCAATATATCCTATTATCAGATTTTTATAATCATCGAACTATGGGACATTTAGTCTTTTAGCAAGATCCTTGGTATCTTCTTTGATTTCTCGAAGGAACTCCAAATTCATTCCTTCCTCTTCTTCTTCTTCATGTCTATAAGAGGTTGCGGTTGTATTAATGACAACAGTGGAAGATGGACAGTTCAAAATTGCAATGCTTTCCAACGAGACACAGTTGCCTGTTGTTTTAAAGTACATATTATATCTTTAAGAGACTTGTTCTTGTTTTTGAGACGCCTGACCCTTTGTTGTAAATTTTTAATTTTTTTCCGGTTAATACGTAGAATTTTGTCCTTCAAATTAAATTTTTGTCTCATCTTCCTAGGTGTATGGAAGGTTATTTCCTCTTCATCTGTTATCTTCGATATGACAGGTGAGACAGGTAAGACCTTAAAAAACATTAGAAATAAAAAAAAAAATGTTTTTAAGTTGTCATTTCACAATTTAAAACTTGCAACGTTTTCATAATTTTACATGGGAGTACATACCGGAGTAAATGCAGAGGATGCATTTGGTAATACCGTCCTATCAACAACCGTATCGGGTTAAACAGGTAAGTCCTATAACAAACATTATTACAAAATTAATTCATATTTGTAATAAAAACTAGTAATAGGAGACAGGAAAATACATACAGATACAAATGGAAAGGATGCACTTGGTAATACAGTGCAATCAACAGCCACACTGGGTAAATCAGGTAAGTCCTATGACAAAAATATCACAAAATAAATTGCATACTTGTAATAAAATCTCGAATCTTTAAAACAAATAATAGCTGGCATGAAAATACGTACGAGAACAGACACAGAAAATACACTTGGTAATGCCATATCGTCAATGGTTACATCAGGTAAGTCTGGTGGTACGTCTTTCAAAAAAATTATACTAGTAATAGCAGCTTTTGATTAAAACCCTTTTAAGAAGATTAGAGTAAAGAATTGTACATACTTGAACAAACGTAGAGGCTGAACTTTGTGACACCGAGTTTGAGTTTCCTGCAGTTACATTGATCAAAAAAATTCAAAAAATTCAAAAGTCATTTATTCAAATTAGGCTGAGTGCCAGCACTTTTTGAACGTCAAAGTTCTACATAAAGACAGTCCCCCAAAACGCCCGCCCGTCACCACTTCCTAGTGTTTTAGCTGGGAAGAAGCATAAACAGACAAACTCAAGCATAAAAACAATATCAAATCAAACTAAATAAGCCTCCAGACATGAAGGGTGTGCCCGCTTACACGTGCAGAGAGGGTAGAATTTAATAAAAAGATCTGTGACTCGACGCCACAAGTGATAAACGACAAAACGAACGACAGAAATAACATCTAAAATTAAAAAAAAAATAGGACAGAAGTATTATAATTAGCTCAAATCAGAAAAATACTGCCCGTGTTTAGTTTTTGTGTTGATAAAATCTCCATTTTTTTAAAATTGTACATACCTTTTTAGGATATCCGCTTTTGGTCACACGGCGAAGTCCACGATTGGTTGTGTAGAGGTCGTTATTATCAAAATGATCGGAACAAACCACGCTGGTTTTCGATGGCAGCCATTCTGGATCATTCCGACTATTTCTTATAGCTTCTATTCATTTATTTTTAATTTCATTATTAATTGGAAACCTAAAATATGAAATACATATAAAAAGAAAATGGGAATATAACTCGAAGTAAGAAATCATATTTATATGTATAGATTTATCGAATGGGGAAATTTTAAATCGTCTTATGGCAGCCTCCGCACTTTATGTCACTACTTTCGTTCGCTGAGGTTTTTTGTTCCAAGTAACCTAAAATTCATAGATAAATAATAAAGAAACGATGTTATTTCAAGTACTTACAAGTGAAAAGTGATTCCGTGAGACTTTTTATGTGATTTGCTGTTGTTTTTGCAACTTTTCACTACACAGGAAGGCATAATTATATTTTTAAATCTAAGTTATCTTGACGACGACTCGTGACAAACTAAGAGCGATGAGCATGGTTTTAGTGTAGGTGTGTGCGTGAGCGTGTGTGTTTACTTGCAGGAGCACAGGCTTCACTTTTGATGTTTGCGGCGCGCTGTCTTCCTTTTTTTGTTGGTCTGAGGCTGTGTGTTTAATAATAATTATTTATTTCTGAGTATATGGTACTGTTACGCGCCAGAATTAATGTCGGGTGGGCATTTTCACAAACATTCTATGTATGAAGTAGTTGCCAGAATTATTTATATAAGTTATCAAAGTGAATAAACGTATACAATATTTTGTTGTTTTAACAAAAACTGTAACATAATCTCAAATAAAATTAAGTTAATTATAAATAACAATTGAAAAAAAATGAAAAATGGGTGATTTTGCGTTGTCCCCTGCTTACTCTTACGCGTTTATTAAATTATTTCTTAACTTTTTTGTAAGAAACATACCATCTTTTAAGGTTTTATTTGGTCCAGGATAATCAATTACTGTGGTAATAGTTAAAATATAATAACCGAATTACAAAAATAAAAGAATAAAAAATAAAAAAGTAAATAAAAAAAATTGTCCTTCCCGGAACATTCAGTTTTGTCACCGATTTTCTAAAAAAAAATTTACCGTAGTTCAAATAGTTTTGCATTACTGGCAACACAGCAAGCCGCAGGGAACAAAGTCTTAGCTCAGGTATGTGACCATATTTTGGCTTATTTCTATCTATTTATCTTGTAGTATTTAGTTAATTAGTTTTAAATGTTTTTATATGTAAGTTGATCAAAAATTTGATGAATATAAGTGTTGTCGTTATACACTTCTGGACACATCTATTGGCCCACCTTAGAGTTTAGGTTTCGATGGCCCCTACCGAAATATGATTGCTAGATTGAACAAAAACTGTTGATGCAGTTTTAAACCTGATACATTTTACCATCTTTTTCGATCGTATTGTTTTAAATTTGAATTCAGAATACCATACGACATGGAGCTACGCCTAACAAGTCGGATATGCGCCTTGTTAAAGGCAATTGATTTTTGAATAAAAAACATGTTTTATCAAATAAAGGTTTAATTTAATAACGCGTGTTGCCTCCATGGGCATCTACCACAGCTCTCATACGATTAGGCATAGAGTTTATCAACCGCTCTATGCAATTTTGAGGGATCATCTCCCATTCCTCTTCTATGGCAGTTTTCAACTCCTGCATCGTCTGGGCAACTGGCTGACGAGCCCTAACACGTCTTTTTAGCTCGTCCCACATGTGCTCAATGGGGTTCATGTCTGGGCTTCTGGCTGGCCAGTCCATAACTGTGATGTTCACATCCCGAAGATATTCCCTGACGATGCCGGCCGCATGGGCTCTTGCATTATCATGCATAAAAAGGAAATTTGGGCCCACATAGTCCGCGTATGGTATCACGTGAGGTTCTAAGCACTCACGAATGTACCTTTCAGCATTTAATGTTGGCAGCCGTGGTCCTGTAACAACCTCAAGTTGAGTTTTGCCGCTCGCGGATATACCGCCCCAGACAGTCCATGAGCCACCGCCATAAGCAACCCTCTCTTCAAAGCAGCATTGTGCGAAACGCTCTCCCTTACGTCGGTAGACCTTCTTCCTTCCATCATTGCCATGTAACACAATTTTAGACTCATCAGAAAAGAGTACACGGCTCCAATCTTGCTGTGTCCAATTTAAATGACTGCGTGCGAAATGAAGGCGCGCTGTTCGGTGGGCTCGCGTTAGTTTGGGCCCATTAGCTGGCTTGTGTGGTACCATATCGCGTTCTTTTAACCTTCTCCGAACAGTTCGAGCGCTCACAGATACTCCGTGGAAGTCGCGAAGTTGGTTTTGTATCTCAATGGAGGTAAGGTGACGATTTCTCAAGCTGGTCGTCACGATGAATCGATCCTGCCTTTCAGTTGTGACCCGAGATCGTGGCCTTCCTTGGCGACGAACAAAGCCGCCAGTCTCTAGGTACCTCCGATAAACATTTCGGACCGCAGATCGACTTAAATTAAGTTGAGCACTCACGTTTCTTTGGCTGTGTCCGGCCTGAATAAGTGCCACAGCTTGGGCGGCGACTTCAGGTGAAGTATCCATAGATTATTGATAGAACCTCACCTTAATGTTAAGAATAAGTAATGTTTGTTGCAAAACCAAAGATATCAATCACTTTTTCAAGAATTAAATCCAAGTAAACCAATAAAACCAAGTTTTCTTAGTATTCGATTGTTTGATATCAACAAACAGGCTCCAAATTGTCTTTTGTTTCTTTAAATTCTGTGTTCGAAATTCAAAAAAAGACTATTGAATGAAATTGTGAATGTGCCAGGTTCAAAACCGCATAAAAACTTTTTGCTCGACCTAATATAAAATTTTAGCTAGGACCAAACGAAACTGAAAATTCAAGGTGGGCCAATAGAAGTATATTTTAAACCATTTTTATTACTAGAGGATTATCAAATGTGACTTCCGCTGTGTGACTATTTAAGCGGTCACATATACGCTGAACGAAAAGTCACAACATGGCCTGAACACATAAAGCAAAGTCTACATGGCGATTTTCTTGAGCTATAAAAATATTTTTCTAAGACCTTTTTGACTGAGTACCAAACTACGGCAAAATGTAGATTTCAAAATAATCATAATTGAAAAACAACTTGAAACAATTTGGCGTTGTTTGTTGTACGATTGTGTGTTAAATTTTAATGTTGCTTGTATGGGTGTATATTATTATGTTCGTATATTTGTACAAGGTTTCATTTTAGTAGTACCAAATTTTGTTTTAGGAATAATAACTTACATCAAAATGCCTCTTACCGGTGCTGAAAAAACTAGACGTTATAGGGAGAAACTAAAACGAGATCGCCCGGAAGAATATAAAGCTCAATGTAAAAAAATTTTAGAAATAATGAAAAACAAAAAAAAGAAAATATCAGAAATGACGCCAGAGGAAGCAGAAAAGCAACGCATTTTGCGTTGCTTTTCTGCTTCCTCTGGCGTCATTTCGTGTCATTGTCGTAAGTTTGTTGGAGTTTGATTATATATGTGATCAATGTTTGCAAGGTAGGGAACTAAAATGTAGCTTGCGTGTCGCTTACGTCATCTTAGTTTTTGTCACGATATTTTATATTGATTTTTTTTATTTACAGATTAACCTCCGTGTTAACTTGCATCCACTGAAACAAGAAATTTGTTTTTTTTTTACCCAATATGGTGATTTACGTCGATATTGACAAATTACTTACTTACGAAGACTTCGTCAGGTTCTATAAGTATGATTTGAAGTGGCCTTGGGTGGAGACGCATTTTGTCTTCTCCCAGAACTGTTCCAGATGTGGGAAAAATAATGATATAGCTAATAGACCTCTGCATTTTATAATCCTTAATATGCGTCGTCCACATATATGGGCTTTTATGAAAAGTTCTTTGTTCTGGTGTAATTTTTGTTCCACAAGTGTTTATGATCATTATCTGATTGATGATTGATGTATCCATTGTTATAATTAAAATAAGAATTATATTTTAAAGCTATACTACAGATCTCAGTAACTAACTGTAACTGTAGCTTATTCATTGTAGTTAGATATTTATAGCTAAAAGTTGTTATGGAGTAGGGACCGGAATTGGTTGTTTGTTTAAAGCTATGATTCCGAACAATGTTGCACGCGGCAGTGCTGTCGCGTCACTACAGGTTGCCATATTTTTTTTTTCTCACATCTCGCTGTTCAACCTATGAGGTTGTCTACTGCTTAACCAAACTTTCCTGTGGGTCTTGTAACCCTNAACTCGCTGTTCAACCTATGAGGTTGTCTACTGCTTAACCAAACTTTCCTGTGGGTCTTGTAACCCTTATGTGGTGGCCTTAAGAGCAATTAAGGCCTCCAACCAGAGCTTAAAACTAAATTATAAACTACACGCTACAAAGCCACAACACGCTAAGGGCCTCGGCTTAGGGCGTCGCTGGGAGAGGACAGCAAGGGGACAGGCTGGATCTGATCTATATTATTTGGGGGGAATTTAAAGCTACAGGCTCAGCGGCTCGGGCTGGCTCGAGCAAGGGTCGGGAGGGACTGGTTGCCATGCATTTTCTATAGGTTTATATAAGATTACATTCCGAGCACAGTAGCAATGTGACGCAGCAGCAGAATTGCTGCCGTGCTCGGAATGTAATCTCATATAAATCTATAGAAAATTTNCAATGTGACGCAGCAGCAGCATTGCTGCCGTGCTCGGAATGTAATCTCATATAAATCTATAGAAAATTTATGGGGACCAGTAGTGAAGTGGCAGCACTGCCGTGTGCAGCGTTGTTCGGAATCATCCCTTAAAAATGTTTGCTATTATTTAATGTTAATAATAAACAAATCACGAAGACTGATATATAAGTGCCAATATAAAACATAAAAAAAACTTATTCTTGATAGTAATTTACCCTTTAGATAAATAATAATAATAATGTGATGCCTTAAGCCGGAACTGATTGTGATAATTTAGTTTGAAGTTAATGTTATCTATTATATTTATAAATATATTTATTATGTGTGCCTGCGTACTTTTTTTTCGCCATGTAAACGCACCCTTTCCCTTTTTAGGTATTCGGTTGTGTGACTGTCCCTATATTACGGAGCTGAATTTCTCAATTATTTGAGTAGATTTTACATTTAATGACCTTCAAATCAGTCCCTCAAATGGAAAATTATACTTAAGTATAATATTTGTTGCCTTTTCTCTAAAAAAGTATCTAAAATTTTAAAAGTAAAGATAATAATGACAGTTGAAGTACCAGAGTCACAATACTGAATATACTATTGTATTTTTAATAAGCTTAGATCCAAAAGTTGGTAATGGTGAGTGTTTAAAAAATAAAAAATAACCATTTAAAAGTTATTAAATAAACAATATCTAAAAATTCTTATAATTTACACTGTTTTTTCTAGCTACTGAATATTGTCACACAACTGATATAAATTTGCCAGACTTTCCATTGTGTTCTAATATTTTTACAGTATTCCCATTTTAAACCCATAATATTATATTTTGTTTTGAAGTATATTGAATTTCCGTTTTAAAGAGACCAAAAAATGTTTAAAATATAAGACTATCAAAAAAATATTATTTTTCAAGGTGGGGGTACATTTTTGTGAAAATGCCCGGGTACATTAAGTTACTACTAGCGCCATCTAGTATCGAGTACCAGAACTAGTAGAGTCAAGTACCTTCTAGACATTTCTTTTTTTCTATTCTTTCAGGCAGCGGTAGTTACGAGTACTTTCCAGATGTTTCGAGAATAGAAGTTTAGTTTTAGAAGAGAATAGTAGTCCGCTACCGGGTCAGTATTAAATTAGCGATACAAGCGAATACTTCGGAAGTGATCTTCAAGTGCGATTTAAAGTGATCAGTGGTGAAGTTGTGTTCTATAATTACTGAGTTTAAAGCTGTAATTAGTGTTGTTAAATTAAAGTGTCGTTTTGGTTATTTAATCGGCTGTTTTTATTGTCACGAATCCCAAGCTCGTAACAATTGGTGTCAGAAGTGGGATATTTAAATCATGCCGATTCTACCAAAGGACGACACGGAAGGTATCCGTACCCGAAGTCAACGCCAGCAGGAAACGGACCAGAGGTGTTTTGGAGGTACAACGCCGCAGACGTCGGAGGGCCAGCTGCCGATCATGGAGGCCGGTCCGTCCACAGCAGCTCCAGCATCTGCAGCACCAGACTTTGCTGCTCTGATGATAATGCTGCAAGAGTAGGCCCGCCGACTGGAGGAACAGGCCCGTCGGCTGGAAGAACAGCTGCAGCGTGACAAGGAGGAACAGGCGCGCCGACAGGAGGAACAGGCCCGCCGGGAGGAGGAACAGGCCCGTGGGTTGGAAGAACAGCTGCAGCGTGACAAGGAGGAACAGGCCCGCCGACAGGAGGAACAGGCTCGCCGACAGGAGGAACAGGCCCGTCGGTTGGAAGAACAGGTCCAGCGTTATAAGGAGGAGCAGGTGCGCCGCCAGGAAGAACAGACGTTCCTCATGAAGGATCTGCACGCCACTTTCGGCAAAGAAATAAAAATCGCACAAGATAAGGTGGTTCAGAACGAGAACCACCCGATAGAAGCTGAAACCCAGATTGCCGAAATGAAAAAAACAATGGACAACCTAAAAGTTGGAGATGGGGTGGCAGTTTCCGTAGCTACTACACCTTCGCTACGTGGATTCAAAGTGCCGCCGTTCGATGGGACATCTTCCTGGTCAGCCTACAAAATACAGTTTGAGGCTGTTATGAGGTGAATGGGTGGAGTAAATAATTAATTGAGAAGTTAGAACAATTTGTGAAATATAAAGTTAATTTTTGGTTGGAATATTTACGCTGTTTGATATACTTATTAGGAAAAAATTTGGCTGTGCTGGATGTTTGTAAACATATAAGAGACTCTGGTTTTCGATTAGACGTTGGAATCCATGGCGGAGACTCCCTTGAAGTAGTTGGTTGAGGCGAATTGGGGCGTAAATAACAATGGTCATTTTGGACTAGGAAAAAACAGAAATTGGTACCGAGATGAAACCGCCATCAATATGTAGGTAGTGCATTGTTAATGTAATTATTGGATTTCTTCGTTTATTTTTTAAAGCTGGAAAATGTAGTACAACTTGTTTTTAAAAATACTGCTTGATTTATCAGAACGCAGTATAAAATATCTAACTTTGAACGCATCCTTAATTATTTACGTTACTAGAGAAGTCGATGATTTAATTTCTTAATCGAATTAAATCCCAGACAATGTGAATCGTAGGTATAACAATTAAAATTAATCAATTATTATAATAAACTTAGCCAATAATAGAATTTGATGTTACTTCGTGGTAAATTGTTGTAAAGCCATTAAATAAATGAAAAAAACTAATGATTTTACATCTATAAATCGACAGTGTCATAAATCGATCGATTACGTCCCTCCCTATTTTTGACAAGTAAACAATAAAATTACGCGCCGACCGAGTTGCAGTTTCGGCGAGGACTGTGTTCTGCTTCCATATTATTATAATACCTACTCTTTGGTGTTCTGTGTGATTTATTGTTATTTTCCTGATTTAGACTTATCTGGCTTGAACTTTTCTTATCATAGAGTAGAAAACATAAATGCTACAGATTAATAATAATTATATAAACATAACCTCAAAAACAAATTCCTGATTCTCCTTAAAATATATTGAAGGCCGTACTTATTATTTATAAAGGCGAATGAAACGACATATGTTTTATCAAGTTACGTTTTGTAAGATTTTACTAGTCCAAGCATGTTAGCCGGTCATTGTTCTTTATAGTCTGTTAATTTGTTTGAAATTTTAGTTTTATTTTGGGCAGAATCCTCAATGGCCTTCCACGACTGTGCTGGATTTCCATTCTCAATGCCTTTTTAAATTTTCCTTACGACCAAATTCGTAATTCGGTCGTAAGGAAAATTTAAAAAAGTTAATTTACAGAGTACAAAAAAGATACTTCATTATTTTTTTAAGCTGCTTTACTTGTATTTTACAAAATACTATTTTATCTATGGTAAAAACTAACTTACCTACCTACATTACATACAGATACACTCAGCGTATTTTAAAATAACAAAAAAACACTGCACCTCGCTTTTACTTAATCATTCAACTTTACTACAAAAAAAAAAAATCGGAAGTCGGTGTCAAAAAAACAAAATAACCAAAAACACCAACTTCCGAAATTAAAGTTATTTTATACTTTGTAGTGTTTTTTATTTGGTAGTCAGTTTTTTTTTACGTTTGTAAAATTGTGTTTTAGTGATAATCCACTATTATTTTGGCTCAGTGGTAGGTATTCGAAATCTGGGATTATAAAGTGGGCAATCCCATGATTTCCCGGCTATCTGGCAATCCTATTGAAGAGTAGAGCGGGAAAAAACGGGATATGCGCGTACGAAGTATATATATTACGAAGTATATTAAATCTTGAGATTCTATTAATTTTTTTGCTGCATTTCGATTTTGGTAACTACATAGTTATGGTAAGCAGTTGGGTGTGCTGACCCTGCACACGGCGTTTTCTGCATATAATGAAAAACAAAATCAAAGATTTTGTATCTGTTTGTCACTGTTGGTTATTTCAGGAAGTACTACTTAATGCTGCAGACTTGTTTGGAATATACCTACTCAGAAGGATGACATCGCTGTAAATAACTTCGCGGTGATTAAGCGCTGCGTTTCAGGATCAGGGCGCGGGCGTAGGTTTAATTTTCGTACATTTAGCGATAGGTAGTAGGTAAAAAGTGTTGGCTTGCAGTATGGCAAGCGTGCAGTCGGGTCGGCGGCTAGGGAGGGCGGGCGGTCGCTAGGGGTGAGGCCAGACGGCGAATGAACTGCAGAAAGGGTTAACGTTCGCTTCCCCTGCAGCGCCACCGCCCACGCTGTGCCACCGATACCTACCTATGCACATAGCACTGACTTTACTGGAAAAATAACAATGACGTATAATACCCCCGAAGTCTAGGGAAAACGTCTAGCTGTTTTTAAGTTTTAAGATGAATAAGTAGAGGTTTTTCGTCAAATTAGCAATTTTTCTTAACTTGATTTAGTGATTTCGTGATTATTTGGTATTGCCGTTATGGGAGCATTAAATAACTTGACATGCTTCATCAAATAACCAGTTTATGTAATTTGTAAATGCATTTCAATTTTAAGATTCGGTGAATTCATTAAGGACCTATCTACACTTAGGAGGCTAAAAGCTTTTCTCGTATTTTTTTTGTGTCTACTTCTGACTAACGGCCGATTTTGCCACCGAAGATCCAGTCTCCATTATCTTGCTTGGCGCTATAATTTTACTATAATTGACGTTAAATTATTTACTGAATCAATGCTTTATATCAACTTTTTCAATACCTACTTAATATTATTGTTCAAATTCGTAAAGTCTTCGTCATTGCTTGTACTTATGTAAATGCTACAAGAGTAATCGGGATATTTATTCGGTGCGCAGTGGAGGTATTTATATTTTATTAGCATTAGTTTGCAACGCAATACCGCATTTCAAATGAGTACATTCAAAATACTTTGAAACTACGGCGTAGCGCGGCGCGGGGTCATTATAGTAGACTAACTTTTTTGCCCGCGGCTTCGGTCGCGTTAGTACAAAGTTTCGTTTATAACCAGACCAAAAAGTCATCAAAATCGGTTTACCATTTTTAGGCGTGAAAGAAATTTTTAAAGAAATTTTTTTACACACAAACTCACTTTGCATTTATGCATATACTCACTTATGCACGTACATATTAGTTAGGAAGGAATATGAACCAAGGAAGTAAAGCAATGTCACGGACAACATATTGAACCCCAAATTCCCGATCCTAATAAAGGAGTCCAGAGTAAGCTCTCAGTTTAGAGCTATAGAATCCTAAATGCAGCGAGGTAAACTGACTCAAGGCAAAGACACCGAGCTATCCCTACCTATTTTAATAAAGTTACGTATAAGTATGTATAGTAGCAGTCTTAGCAGGCTCTGCCATAAAATAAATCACAAAAAGATAGAGTTATTTGTTAGACTAGAAAGCAAGACAGATTTTTTTGATTTGTGACTCACGCAGGACAAAAAAAATACTAATTGTATGATTAAAAATATCAATTTATAAAGACGAGGTCGTCGCGTCGCTTATATAGGGTTGAGGTGGACATATGATCACATGTATGTGGCTGAGACTTCTATTTTGTAGATAAGTCCTCAATTTTGAGATAATTCACGGAAGCTAGCTAAACCACCGGCATGGCCTCCATTATATCGAGGTATATCTAAACTTTGAAGAAGAGTTTGTTTGTTTGTTTGAACGCGCTAATCTCTGGAACTACCAGTCGGATTTGGAAATTTATTTTTGTATAATATGATAGCCATATTCATGAGGAGTGCTATACCTAGGCTATACTGGAACGGGAAATTCCTACGGGAATGGGATGAAACGGGATATGCGCGCATGGAGTCGCGGGTAAAAGCTAGTGTATGTATAAAAGAGAAACTGACGTATCAACGCACGACCGAAACTACTGGGACTAGGAACATGAAATTTTGCAAAAAAGCTTCCTTTTGTGACAAAGTTGAGCACTAACGACCGGTTTCAATAACGTCTTTAACCAACTGTCAACTTAGCTACCAAAAGTAGCTGAAACGTCATGTTTTAAAGGCAGACATGACGTTTCAAGTAAGAAAAGAATTTTGGGAATTCAACCTATATTCGGGTGAAAGGCGAAAAATGGTTTGTACTAAATCAGCGTAGAGATAGTCGCGGGCGAAGTGCTATTAAAGTTATTAAATCGGAAAATTCAGTCTTCCACCGGAGAACGCTGTATGGGAATATGTATTAAGTTTTCACTACCTGATTCCTATATATGATCTTCATGCTCGGTTTCTTCAGTTGGGATATCTAGGCTTATTTTAGTTAAGTATATTAGTTGGTAACACGTAGGTATTTTTGCGAAGTACGTATGACTCATTTATGTATGTCTATTATTTGACCTATTTGCGATTTGTGATAATGGTTTGTAATCTTTAAAAGTTCGAATTATTATATTATTATCGACATAATCAGGCGTCGATCAACAGGAAAAAACTAAACCAAAAATACCTAAATTATAGAAAACAGATAGAAATCTTCACTTCATGCGAAAAAGGCGTGGAAGAGATCCCAGTTAGGTATTCCTTTCTACAGAAACTTAATATAAAATGGTTTGTTTAATTGCGCACGAGTGTCGTAAAACACAGGCGCCATCTATGAAATCAATACGACAACGCTAAAAACATATGCTTTGTGGTTATCGCTGTTGTATGCGACAAAGTTAATAGATGTCGTAACTGTATTATGTTTTTAGACTTTTATTAAAATGAAATAAGTATTAATCATGCCTGACTGCCTCATTGGTTGCGTAAAGTTATATTAATAGTGTTAAGAATAGGTTATGTGCGTTCGGGGGACACTGGTGGGTTAATAAAATCAATAGTAAGTAATTGGTGTAACACACACTAATTCTAAACAACGGCGCGACCAAGATTTTGTAAAAATTTGTAAAATTTGATTCCCAAAACCATACATTTGTGAAAGTTATGGTTAAAAAGTTATACCTAAGGGTTTGAACGTGAAACGCGGAGAACCGCGCGACAACGGAGATCTTTAAAACTAAGCGTTGCAGAAACCTGAAATTTAGGTAAATAACAGATTGAATTTGTAAAAAATTTGCAAAAATATAGAATAAAATCCTAGGCTTATTTTAGGAGCTGTAAGACTAAAACCCCATGGCCGCGACATTGAAACGATGAAAAAGTATAGTTATAGTATAATAAATTAAAATAAATATAATTTATCATTTAGCTACCCCCCCCCCCCCC